>VZQC01012652.1:1950283-2024183 GCA_009823505.1 Rhizomys pruinosus
GTATATATATATATATATATATATATATATATATATATATATGCAGGTATATGTGCACGTGCATATCTGTGTGTGAAGGTCAGAGGTCAGTGTGAGGTGTCTTTCTCAGTCACTTGCTATCTTAATTTTTGAGAGCCTCTCACTGAATCTGGAGTACATTGAATCAGCTAGATTGAGTGGTAGCAAACTCCAAAGATCCATCGATCTCTGTCCCCCAGTGTCGGGATTGCAGAGTCCCATCCTGGGAGCACCATCCTGCCTAAGGCTTGTCCTAAGTGCTGGGTCTCCACGTTCAGGACCTCTGCTGCATGTCATTCTCTCCAGTCTTCTATAACCAACATTTTAAGTTAATTTTCTTAATATGTTCAATAAAATAATATCTGTCAGATAAAAGTGCCTGAGTACAACAATACTGCAACCTAATATTAATTACAAAAGTTTGACAGGATTTGTATAAATGTAACAAATTTATTAAGCTATCTAAATATAAATTTATTTACTTTATACAATCTAGCAACATCAAAAATGCTTATGGGTCCAATAAAAGCTTTACCATGCCCTATACGTCTGCAACTTTGGGATGGTTCTTTTTTTTGCCTCAGTAGCCCACCAGGGAAAGACAAAACATTTTTCATGAGGCCAGGCCTTCAAACCCAGCACTTGGGGGGCAGAGGCAGGCAGATCAGTATGGTATTGAAGACAACCTTGTATATACAGTGAGTTCTAGGCTAGCTGGAGCAGATATTGCCTCAAAAAGATTAAAAACAACAAAAAGGGTTTTTTTTGTTGTTTTTTTTTTTTTTTGTTGTTGTTTTTTTGTCTTTTTGAGACAGGGTCTCCCTGTAGCCCCGGCTGGACTGGAACTCTCTCTGTAGACCAGGCTGGCCTTGAACTCACAATGATCCATCCTGTCTCTGCCTCCCAAATGCTAGGATTAAAGGGGTGCACCACCACACCCGGCAACAAAAAGGTTTTTACGTCCTGTGTTCTCTGTTCTTCAGTAACCCACATATTTTTGTCTGGGAAGATTAATCACTCTCTCCACTAGACTTGTGAACATAACGTTTTGTACATAATACTCAAAGAAAGTGCTTTGCAGATTTTACTTTGTTGGATATTACTCTGTGAAATACCCTTTCTCCCTTATTGGGCTGTTGAACTTTTGACTTCATGTACTATATCAGATTCATCCTTGTATCTCATAGCCAATTCCAGTGCCTCGTACAGATGTTCTGTCTGAACTCTGCACAATTTCTATTTATTAACTTGGAATACAGTTTATATCTTTTCTTGATTTTTCCTCTTAATTTTTTATTGAGCTTTTGTACATTTCTTAATCAAATTTAGAACCCTTCCCCTATCCCTGTCCCCCCTTCCCCTACCAGAAATGGATTCTGCCATGCATGCTAAGTCCTGTCTTGCATCCTTTTTCCAGTCTTTTAATTTTTTGATGTATATGTTTACTATTTGGGTATGTTCTTTGAATGAGTCTTGTTGCTGTTGTTACATTTAATTTTTTCTATTTATTTATTTATTTTTTAATAATAGGTAATAAGTAATGAATACAAGCATCCTTCATGTAAAACCAATTTGCAAGTAGCTATGCCCAAAATTATATAGCCGGAGGTCCCCGTTGTCCAGCTGGGGGAGCTTATATGTACTGTCATGTTGATCAAATAAGAGTCCAGTCTATATTTCTGTAGTTTTGTAGTTCACCCCAATCTCAGCCCTTACATTCTACCATGCCCCCTCTTCCCCAGATTGTTCCTTTGGCTTAGAAAAGGGACACAAGTGGGCGAGAAGCAAAGCAGTGTACTTTCTCTGGAAAGTACATTTTGGACTCTGATCATTTCAGGCTGTTTCCTTTCATGGGTTGGCAGTTTATCCAGGAATAATCTTTTATTCCTATTGATGAAGCACAAGCAATTAGATATACAGGCTTTTAAACAGTACTAATTATTATGGTAAGTTACCTTGGTATGGACGCAGATGTTTGGATGGTATGCTAATCCATGGACTATAGCTTTTCTGTAAAAGCTGACAAGGTCTTACTGTGGCTTGTAACATCTCCTAATCACTAGAGGACGTAAGCTTGTGGCATCAGCCGTGAATTATTCCTCCAAGGGGAGAGCTAATAGCCATTTCAATTTGGGATATACAGATATTTGGCTGCCACTGCTGCACAATATTTCCAGGCAGGTGAGGTGTAGCTGATGCTGATGGAGGAGTCTTGCTTGACTCAAGGAGACCATATTTGCTTTATTGATTTAGTGGCCTTTGGTGACACTCTCTGGCATTCCAGAGGCCAACTGTACACTTGCAAGTGTGGTCTCGATATATCTTTCCCATGCTTAATTACTCCAAAATATACATCTATATACTCCACATATATACGAGATTTACAAAGTCTAAAAATAAGCTATAGGCTAATTCCAAAACACATTTAGAGATTTACGGTTTAACAGTAAACTTGCATGCAGGTAAAAAAGAAATTTAATTTAATTTTACATTCCTAAATTGCAAGCAAGTTTTTTTTTTTTTTTTTTCAAGACAGGGTCTCCCTGTAGCCCCAGCTGTCCTGGAACTCACTCTGTAGACCAGGCTGGCCTTGAACTCACAAAGATCCGTCTGCCTCTGCCTCCCAAGTGCTAGGATTAAAGGCGTGCACCACCACACCGGCTGCAAGTTGATGTATGTTTAAATGTGCTTTTAAAACAGACCTTTATTCTTTCTCATAAATCTTAGGACTGAAGAAAACAGAGACATAAAAACTTCAAGCAATAGCTATAGTATTATCAGTCAATGTGGTATTATTTTTACCAACAAATTACCCATCTTGACTTACATATAAGGATTTGGTGCTAAGATCCACAAATGAGGGACACCATAGGTCATTTATTTTTCTGAGACTGTGTTACTTCACTCAGCATAATAGCTCCTAGTTCCATCCATTTACCTGAAATTTTCATGATGTCATCTTTCTTTACTGCTCCATAGAACTCCATTGTGTAAATGTATCACATTTTCATTATCCACTCATCAGTTGAGGGACACTTGGGTTGCTTCCAGGTCTTCACTATTGTGAAAAGAGCAGCAATAACCATGGTTGTGGATGTATTTCTGCTATAGGATGAATCCTTTGGGTATACACCCAAGAGTGGCCATGGCTTTGTAGTATATAGCTTTAATTATATTGAGGAATGTTCCCTCTAGTGCAATTCCCTCTAGGATTTTAAACATAAAGGCTTAGAATTTTTATCAAAGGCCTTTTCTGCATCAATTAAGATGACCATGTGTTTTTTGTCTTTGAGTCCATTTATATGATTTATGACATTTACCTTTTTATTTATTTATTTATGTTTAGCCGTCCCTGAATCTCTGGAATGAATCTGACTTTACCATGGTGGATGACCTTTTTGATGTGTGCCTGTATGCAATTGTGCAAGTATTTTGTTGAGAATTTTTGCATTGATATTCATTAAGGATATAGGTCTATATTATAGAGGAAGGAGAAGAAACGAGGATAATGGTATTGACCAGATCCTCAACAGGATTGTAGAAGAAAATTTCCCGCAATTTAAGAAAGACATACCCATACAAATAGGAGAAACACAGAGCACACCAAATAAGCAGGACCAGAAAAGACATTTCCCATGCTCTATCATAGTGAAAACACTAGATGCTCAAAACAAAGAGAGAATACTAAAGCTGCAAAAGAAAAATAACAAGTTACACAGATAGGGAAACACATCAGAATTACAACAGAATTACATCAAAGCAACTGATGAAAGCCAGATGAGCTTGGATCAAAGCATTCCCAGTTCTAAATGAATATAGATGCCAACTCAGAATAATTTACCCAGAAAAAAATCTATTATAGATGAAGGACAAAGAAAAAATCTTTCATGACCTAAATAGGTGAAAGAATTCATATCCAGAAAACCAGCCTTTCAGAGAATATTTGAAGCGGTATAAAAAGTGGAAGAAAGGAAAGACCACACAAGCGGCAACAGAAAGTACTTAATGAAGGTATAACTGTGGAAATACAAACCTAGGTCAAAAATGCAAGCAGAAACTAAAATGATGCAAAGCAATATACATTTCTCAATAATAACTTTAAATATTAATGGACTGAACTCACAAATCAAGATATACAGACTAGCAGAATGGATTAAGAAATCCAATGCCTCACCTGCCTGGAAATACTGTGCAGCAGAGGCAGCCATGTGCCTGTATATCCCAAATATAATTGGCTATTGGCTCTCTCCTTGGAGGAATAACCCATGGCTGATGCCACAAGCCTACATCCTCTACAGGTTAGGAGATGTTATAAGCCACAGTAAGACCCTGTCATATTTATCAGGGGGTAAAAATGTAATTCATGGATTAACATATCATCCAAACATATGTGTCTATGCCAAAGTAACCTACCATAACTATTAGTGCTGCTTAAATACCTATATATCTAATTGCTTGTGCTTCATTAGTAGGATCGAAAGGTTACTCCTGAACAAACTGTCAGCCCATGAAAGGAAACAGCCAGAATTGACCAGAATCCAAGTCAACAGCTCCAGAGAGAGAGGACAGTTTTACTTCTCATCCACCTGTGCCCCTTTTCTAAGCCTAGGGAACAATCTGCGGAAGAGGGGGCGTGGTAGAATGTAAAGGCTGCGATTGGGGTGAACGGTGAAACTACAGCGATGTAGTCTGGACACTCATTTGATCAACTTGATTGAACAAACAACCTGTCAACCTCCACTGAATGGTGGGACTGTGGGGGTTTGGGCACAACAGTCTATAGATTGGTTTTGCACGAAGGATGCTTATACTCATGGATTATCACTTATAGCTAAAAAATGAAAAAAAATAAACCTGAAAGATGCAGGACAGTTATGGCAGAATACATGATCTGGGATGGGGTGGGGGTGGGGAGGAAGGGAAAGGGAAATATGCCTGATCTGAATTGGAAAATGATGTACGAAATGCACAAACCATCAATAAAAATTAAATTAAAAAAAAAAAAAAGAAATCCAATGCCAGGCAGGGTGGCGCATGCCTTTGATCCTAGCACTCAGGATGCAGAGGCAGGCGGATTTCTGGGAGTTCAAGGCCATCCTGGTCTACATAGTGAGCTCCAGGCCAGCTGGAACTAAAGGAAGACCCTGTCTCAAAAAAGACACTAAATAAATAAGTAAATAAAAAAAAACAATCCCTCTTTTTGTTGTCTGCAAGAAACGAATCTCACCTTAAAGGACAGACACTATCTTCAGGCTAAAGGGTAGAAAAAGTATTCCAAGCAAATAGCACTAAGAAGCAAGCAAGAGTTTCTATTCTAATAACCAAAAAAATTGACTTCAAAGTAAAACTAATCAAGAGAGATGAAGAGGGCCACTTCATTCTTATCAAGGAACAATTAACTAAGGAGATATTATAATCATGAATATGTATACGCCAAAGCCTGGTGAACTGAACTTCATAAACACAATTCTATAGGACTTTACGGCATAGATTAATCCTAGCACACTAATAGTAGGAGACATCAGTACCCCACTGTGTCCATTAGATAGGTCAACTGGACAAAGAATAAACAGAGAGACAGCTGAACTGAACAATACAATACACCAAATGGACCTAACACACATCTATCAGATAGTCCACCTAAATACCAACGAATATACTTTCTATTGAGCACCACATAGAACTTACTCCAAAATAGACCACATATCGGGGCACAGAACAAACCTCAGCAAATACAAAAACATTGAAATAAATCCTTGCATTCTATCAGACCACAATGCAATAAAGCTTAATATCAACCCAGAAGTAACTCTAGTAACCTCATGAACTCCTGGAGATTAAACAACACACTCCTGAATGGGTCAAAGAAATTAGGAAAGAAATAAAAGTATTCCTGGAATTAAATGAAAAGGACAATACAATACAACAAAACCTCTGGGACACTTTAAAACACTCCTAAGAGGGATATTTATAGCTTTAAATGCCCACATTACAAAAAAAAAAAAAAAAACAGAGCACGAATAAATGACTTAATATTACATCTCAATGCACTTGAAAGACAACAACAAATGAATCCCAAACCCAACAAACAAGAAGAAATAACAAAAATCGGGGCAGAGATTAATTAAATAGAAACAGAAAAACAATACAAAGAATCAGTGAGACCAAGAATTGTTTTTTTGAAAGGATAAATAAGAGACAAACCTTAGCCAAGTTAACCAAAAGAAAGAAAGAAACTCCAAATCAACGAAATTAGAGATAAATGGGGAAATATCACAACAGATGACAAAAAGATCCAGAGCATTATACCAGAAGACTTTACAAACCTATATTCTATTAAATTTGAAAACTCAAAGAAATGGATGAATATCTGAAATCATGGGACTCATCAACCGTTAACCAAGAAGAGATCAACAGCTTAAACAGACCCATAACATACGAGGACATTGAAACAATAATACAAAACCTCCCAACTATAAAAAAGCCCAGGCCCAGATGGATTTATGGCATTTAAAGAGGACCTACAACTAATATTAAGTGATTCCAAAGGATAGAAACACAGGAAAATCTCCCATATTCCTTCTACGAAGCTTGCATCACTCTAATACTAAAACCAGGTAAACAAAACAAAAAGAAAACTATAGACCCATATCCTTAATGAATATAGATGTATTATCTTGATTTTTGAAGGCACACCTGACAAAATGAAATTAAAAGATACATGGAAGTCTGAATCATAAATCTAAAATGCACACACATAGCCGGGCGTGGTGGCGCACGCCTTTAATCCTAGCACTTGGGAGGCAGAGGCAGGCGGATCTTTGTGAGTTCAAGGCCAGCCTGGTCTACATAGCGAGTTCCAGGACAGCCGGAGCTACAGGAAGACCCTGTCTCAAAAAGACCAAAAAAATACATACACACACACACACACACACACACACACACACACACAAACTCATGCACACATAGACACTTATTTCCTCTTTGACTTATAACTGGGTCGCATCCATATAAATTCATCAAAGTAAAAATGCACTCAATATACCTAACCTACAAACTACAGCTGAGAAAACGTCTGCGTACTAGCTGCCCACCTGTTGTTTATCTTTTGTAGGGACCTTTTGTGTTCCTGACTAGGACCTGTAGCTCTCCACCACTGGTCACTATCACAGTAGCAAAGATGAAAACTTGACATTTAAAATACAGCTTCTACTGAATACATGCTGCCTTTTCAACAACATGGTCGAGTCAAGCCATCATAAGCTAATCCATTTTTAAGCTGGAGCACCAACTCATTCTTACATATGTATTTGCTATAAATTAAATATTGATAAATGCTTCTGTGTTAAGGCCTACATAAATACTATCCAAGTAATATCTTTCATTTTTATTCCTTTTCAGTGTTGTCAATGGGCTCAGAGCCTTGTATATGCTAGGCAAGTGCTCTATCATGAAGAGCATTCTGGGACAGAATAATATCATAATTTAATGAAATGCTAAGTCATGAGTGAACCTCAAGAATTAGCATGGAGAATTTTGCATGGTTATGTCCCAGCTCTAAAAATGAACATCACGCATGACAAAATCCATGTTCTCATTTCATTCTACTGCAACTCTTACTGCTGTTGTATGTGTCTTGATTTTTGAAGGCACACTTGACAATCATATATTGCCCATTTTTAATAAATTACATAGAAAATAGCATTAAGTATTCATTTTCACTTAGATTTATATAATAGCTGTGTCACTTTTCCTTCAAAAGTTCCCATTTATCCATTTCTCACTATTTCCCTTGCTGAACACATCTGTGTCTCTAAGTAGGATGTGATTTTAGTTGAAAAGACATTTACTATCCTAACAGTAACTGGAAAGATGATTACAGAAGCATTCTAATGATATGATAAAGCTGGAAAACAGCTCATAGGTTTGTAGTGGAGTAGGTGAACATCTTCTAGGTGGGATATGATGTAAGAGGATAACTGTTGACTTATTCATGATCCATTGTTAACTTAATAGAATAACAAGGGCCTAAAGACAGGTATGACTGTGACAGACAAATCCTATTTATCATCTATCTATCTATCTATCTATCTATCTATCTATCTATCTATCATCTATCTATCATCTGTCTGTCTATCATCTTCCATCTATCTATCTATCATCTATCTATATATCTATCTATTTTCTATCTACCTATCTATTATCTGTCTATCATCATCTATCTTTATCTACAACCTATATTTATTTGAGGCACGCACAGCATTTTTTACACAACTGATGTCTTTATATCTCACTTAAAATGTATTCTTCTCCCTAAGGTTTCTATTGATAGAATATTCGTTTTTTATTTTTATTTTTTTATTTTTTATGTGTATGAATGTACTATCTGCATGTAGGTCTGTGCACCCATGTCGTGCAATGCTGCGGAGGTCAGAAGAGGGCATCGGATTCCCCTGGAACCAGAGTTAAAGATGGTTCTCAGCCACCACGTGGGTGCTGGGGATCGAACCCGGGTCCTCTGCAAGAGCAGTCGGCGCTCTTAACTGCTAGGCCATCTCTCCAGCCCCAGAATATTCGTTTTTTGTACATGAATAGATGACAATTAATTTTGAAATATATTATGTTTATGACAGTGTTCATAAGATAATAGGAGACTATTATTCCACTTTGGCAGCAGAAAAATGAGTTGCATTGAAGGCCGTTCATATGCTCTTTGGGTCATGTCTCCTTTGAGCCAGCAATGATCTTGTACTTGGCCATGTTTAGTGAGTATTTAGAAACAACTACAATATTAATGCTTAGTAACATTTCCAAAAAGAGCAAAATTTTATAAAATGGAAAAGAGAAGTGATTTCATCATTCCTATTTTTCGATTATGTTCTTCTTTGAAAAATATTCCATTATTTTATGTGTATGAGTGTATTGCCTGCATGTAGGTAGGTGTACCTGTGTCCTGTCCAGTGCCTACAGAGGTCAGAAGAGGGTGTTGGATCCCCCTGGAACTGGAGTTATAGATAGATGTTAGCTGCCATGTGGTGCTGGAATTGAACCTGGGTTCAAGAGCAGCTAGTGCTCTTAGTTGCTGAGCCATCTCTGTAGGTCTTCATGTTATTTCTAGTAGAAATCACATACATTACAGAAAAAGTCATCCTGCACGTAATTTTCCTGTATTTTCTGAAATAACAATGTGAAAAATCTTTTCAACATAAAAATGCAGAACTCCTATTAGTTTTAATTGTACAAAGTATCACACCAGATGTATGTAACTGAGTCATTTCCTCATTAGGGATCAATAGACTTGTTTCTAGTATTTTGCTGCAGCATATAATCTAAAAAAAAGTTTAGATTATATATATATATNTATAATCTATATATATACGATAATATATATTTTTTTTTTTTTTTTTTTTTTTTTTTGCCTTCAGGATTTCAGGTAAATTTCTAACAAATTTGTGGTCCTCAATCTAAAATGTGCCATTTAGGCTGGAGGATGATGGCCTTAGTGGGTTTTAAGAGCGCCGAGTACGCTCTTGACAGAGGACCGGCTTCGATCCCCAGCACCCACATCGGCAGCCGAGAGTCCGTTCTGAAACCCCATTCCAGGAGAGCTCCAGTTCCAGGGGAGTCGGGCACACCCTCTTTCTGACCTCCGACGGCATTGCACGTCACGGGTGCACAGACTTGCATGCAGACACATACATTCATACACGTTTGGAAATAAATAAAATTAAAAAAAAATAAATGTGCATTTAAAATTTTGATAAATATTACAGATTACATTTTTCGATGTTTGCATTAATTTAAAACTCTGTCAACAGAACATGAAAGTTACTGCTTCTCCAAACACTGACAGTATTTGGTAGCTCAAAGTTTTTGAATTGTCACCAGTCTCATAGTAAAAGATTGACTATGAGACTAGTAACACTGATGTTTCAAGCCATGGACTCTGTCCTGATTACCATTATTCAGCAATTTTGAACTGAGGTTTTGGCATTTTCTTTGTTTTTAAGATATACTTTTACTGTTTTAAAATTTTCCGGATCAGTTTTTTTAAAGCCATTAAATCACAGTATTCTGTCAACCAAGGCTTAACTAGTTTCAGGTGTTAATAACATAATGATATCATGAGATTATATATATACATATATATGTATCTAAGATATATACATAGATAATAAATATGTATATATATATGTATACCAACCACACACACATATATATATATTAATATATCTATTAATAATATCTATGTATATATATAATAATTTTATATGAATTTTAGCTCCTGAAGCAAACAATCCTTAAATTGAGCCTCCTCACTGCTACCAATGCTACTCCCCATTACTGTCATACCCATGAACTGATCCCTGGCGCCTTTTTTGACTTTTTTTTTGCGTGTTAGAGACAGGGTTCCACCTGTAGTCCCCAGCTGCCTGGAAACTGCTATAGTGACAGGATGTCCTTGCCTTCACATTGCCTGCCGCTGACGTCCCAGTGCTAGTAGTATTAAAGGCGCCCGCTACCACGCCCAGCTCCTTGGTTTGATTTTTTTATCACCCATTAAATGGAGGATTTCCTATTCCCTATTTGTTAATCCTTTTCTGGAGCTTATTCCCTGGAGAATTCAATAATATTTCCTCGTTCAATTATTCAGCTTCCACAAGATCTATTTTTCCTGGTCTGACAAGGAGGACCAGCAGAAAGGATAATAAAGATGAAAAAGGTCATATTACATTCCAAAGGGATAAAAGGAATATTGGGATTAAAACTGAATTTACCAGGGAATCAAGTTTGCAGGCAAAAGCTATTAAAGCTAGCATTTGCAGTTCAATCTCTTAAAACCCACAAGTATAATTGTAAATGTTTCATGAATAAATTTAATACACATTAAATACATTTTTTATGAAGATAACCATAATATATGCAGTGGTAATATGTTAGTTCAACCTCTGTTTTACTGTTCTTTCAATAATTTTGTTTCTGGTTCAATACCCTCTCCCTTTATTATGTGACATGAATGAATCCTTTGACAGGCTGTTTCATTGCCATTTTAAATTGTTTTATGTGGTTGCTATAGACCTAAACGCTCTCTCTCTCTTTCTCTCTCTTTGCATCATTTATCTCTCTGTTCTCATCCGCTCTCTCAGTCCTTCTGTCATTTCACTAAATCCCTTTTACAGTATGCCCTTCCTGGCCATGAAATAAAATTTGCATACAAGTCCAATATGATATAAGAGAAAGGATTAAAAATATTTCTTGTATTTTTTTCTTGTTCTTTCTCTGTAGTACCCTGGCTTCGATCCCCAGCACCACATGGCGGCCGAGAAGCCGCTGAAACTCCAATTCCAGGAGAGCTCCAGTCAGTCCAGGGGTCCGACCACCCCTCTTCTGACCTCAGCGGGTTCCGCGCATTGCCCACGTCACGGTGGCACAACTTGCATGCAGGACAATACATTCATACACGTTTGGAAATAATAATTAAAAAAAAATAAATGTGCATATTTAAAATTTTGATAAATATTACAGATTACATTTTTCGATGTTTGCATTAATTTAAAACTCTGTCAACAGAACACTGAAAGTTATGTTCTCCAAACACTGACAGTATCTGGTGCTCAAAGTTTTTGAATTGTCACCAGTCTCATAGTAAAAGATTGACTATGAGACTAGTAACACTGATGTTTCAAGCCATGGACTCTGTCCTGATTACCATTATTCAGCAATTTTGAACTGAGGTTTGGCATTTTCGTTTTCTTTTTAAAGAATATACTGTTTACTGTTTTAAAATTTTCAGGATTTAGTTTTTTTAAAGCCATTAAATCACAGTATTCTGTCAACAAGTCTTAAACTATTTTTCAGTGTTTATAAAAATTAATATGTATTATATATATATTACATATATATGTATATATACATATACAATATAATATAAATTATGTATATATTATTACTGTATCCATTAACCCCACAATATCTCTCACATATATATATATATATATATATATATATATATATATAATTTATATGAATTTTAGCTCCTGAAGCAAAACATCCTTAAATTGAGCCTCCTCACTGCTACCAATGCTACTCCCCATTACTGTCATACCCATGAACTGATCCCTGGCGCTTTTTTGACTTTTTTTTTTGTCTTTTAGAGACAGGGTCTCCCTGTAGCCCCAGCTGTCCTGGAACTCTATAGACCAGGCTGGCCTTGAACTCACAAAGATTTGCCTGCCTCTGACTCCCAAGTGCTAGGATTAAAGGCGCCCGCCACCACGCCCAGCTCCTTTTTTGATTTTTTATCACCCATTAAATGGAGGATTTCCTATTCCCTATTTGTTAATCCTTTTCTGGAGCTTATTCCCTGGAGAATATCAAGTAATATTTCTCTTCAATTTATTCAGCTTCCACAAGACTATTTTTCCTGGTCTGACAAGGAGGACCAGAGAAAATTAATAAAGATGATAAAAGTCATATACATTCCAAAGGGATAACAGGAAATGGGGATTCAAACTGAATTTTACAGGGACATCAGATTTTGCAGGCAAAACTGCAATTAAAGCTAGCATTGCAGTTCAATCTCTTAAAACCCAAAGTATAATGTAAATGTTTCATGAATAAATTTAATACACATTAAATACATTTTTTATGAAGATAACCATAATATATGCAGTGGTAATATGTTAGTTCAACCTCTGTTTTACTGTTCTTTCAATAATTTTGTTTCTGGTTCAATACCCTCTCCCTTTATTATGTGACATGAATGAATCCTTTGACAGGCTGTTTCATTGCCATTTTAAATTGTTTTATGTGGTTGCTATAGCACCTAAGCCTCTCTCTCTTTCTTTCTCTCTCTTTTGCTATCTTTATCTCTCTGTTCTCATCCGCTCTCTCAGTCCTTCTGTCATTTCACTAAATCCCTTTTACAGTATGCCCTTCCTGGCCATGAAATAAAATTTTGCATACAAGTCCAATATGATAAAGAGAAAGGATTAAAAATATTTCTTGTATTTTTTTCTTGGTTCTTTCTCTGAGTAACATGTAAACAGTGCTAGAAATATGAGAAAGTCCAATATTTATACCTAATCATTGATGTCCTATCTTTATTCAGTAATGCAGTTGCTAATACTGAGCTGCTGTAAATATTGTACATCCACAAATAAAACAATTTGTATTTGGATAATTTTTGTTAATTTCTTTTTAATAATACATTGAAATTTTTAACTTGGTAATCTAAAACAAGTAGAAATGAAATTTACACTTTCTGAGTTTGAATATGGAGTTCATGTATCTTATTAAGCCCTGGATTTCATCAAAGGAAAAGAATAAAATTATATTGATTCCAAACAAAATAAATCCTGGTAAGAATATAAACATAAAATATTTTCATAGTACAATTTTTAATCTGAGAGATTAGATGCATTCTTGTAAACATAACCTAGTGAACACAGTCCACTGAGTGAATATGCTAATGGTGGCAAAATTAAAATGCTAGAAAGCCCATGCATGCATTCATTTCTAATTCTGTCTTCTAGAAGGGAATAACAACTACAACAATTTTTGAGCATTTACAAACATTTTGAGCCTTTGCTCTGCTGTAATCCTTGATCTTAATTCTTCTTATGAAATTGCTGTCATGATACCGAAAATCCATTTTTATAATGCTTTTATTGATGTTTTGTGTATTTCAGACATCATTTCTCAGTTCAGTTTAGACATATTCCCCTTTCCGTACTCCCCACCCCACCCCAGGTGATGCATTCTGCCATAAATGTCCTGCATCTTTCTCTCAGTCTTTTTTTTTATGTTTAAGAATTCACATTTTCCACCTTTAATTTTATATTACTCTAAAAAATCCATTTAAAAAAATTTCTGAGGAGGAAACAGACATAAAGAATCCATCTGTGGTTACAGATCAACCAAGTAAGAGAGGTGGATTGCAGGTCAGTCCACCTGCTTTTAGACACTCAATTCCATGCCGTTATGATCATCTTTTGCATAGAGGGCCATTTAGACTGTCATTTAATTCAAGTTCTTTCTACCAAATATATTTCCTTAGGTAAAATGCACTCCTCTGCATCTCAATTTCTTTTCTAAAATAGGCATAGAAATGCACATCTTATGGAGTATGACTGAGCATTAATTGAAATTTTGGATGCAAAGCAGATGAGACCGTATTTGGCTCATGAGAAACAGTTAACAAATAGAAATTATTTATTACTGTGATTACTTCCTCTACTAATAGGATACATTGTCTTCTGTGAAAATGGTAGCATAATAGAAGCTTTCAGGGGTTTTCTGTGAGAAACGTATACAACTCTTAGGCTTCAAATTTGAAAAATAGAGAACTTTTTCACTTTGGCCTCAATCACAGAGGTTTCTAACTTTTGGCAGGCAGAAACAAGAACCATAATCTTCTAGCAATGTAAAATAAAGATGTCCTAACATGTAGGGGTAGGAGAAAAGCTACACCAGAGAGATCTCATGAATTGCTCATTAGGTTATGCACATACCTATTAAGTCTGCCCTTTTATCTGCTATTCCAAGACACTTTGTATTCTGCACTATGGTAGTTTTATTCATTTATTGTTTGGCTTTGTCATAACCAGCATACAAGGTTATGAGTTCCATCATGAAATTTTCATGAACAATCTGTTCTTCAGCTCCCTTCCTCACTGTTCTCTCCCATGGCCCCCACTGCCTCTTGCTGATCTCTTCATGTCTCCCTAAGAAAATCTGACGTGCTTTCATGTCACAAATATAGTCCATTACCCTCTACTTTCCCCTCTCCACTTGCATAGTACTTGTCTGTATAAAGAATATGATACAATGCTTTATAAAAAGTGTTGATGTTTATAAACAAATGTGACTGACATTAAATAATATCAAATTTTAAGCATCTGTGCAGGTACCTCTCTGTCTTTTCATTTAACATAATAATGTGTGTTAAAATTAAAAAGTTACTTACAGATATTTGCCCTGTATTTTAAAACAATGGCCTCAGTTCAAAAGCACAGCTGTCTAGTGTTGCTAATTCACAGATTAGAATTTCCACATTGTAAAAAAAATGATCATGATCAAAACCAAAGTTAGGCTGTTTCTTACAGGAAACAAATGGCAAAAGGCACATAAAGCAATATAATCATTTAATGGAACAACTGTTGCCTCTGCCAAGATCTCATTTAAATGATCCCATTAGTCTCTGAAAACATTATATTTAGCATTTAGTTTTCTTCTACTTTGAAGAATTTTGACTTTTAAAACAGACAATGAAATCACTTTCAATTAATAATGCTTCAGTATTGTCACATGTGCTGTGTATGCCCACCACTGATTGCATCCTGTGTTTTGTCAGTACTTTTTCTTCATGACAAATTTGGAATTTGATTATAAAAAGTAAAGACATGTGTTTACCTTGTAAGATGCCTCAGGGAAAAAAGAATGACAAATGAATGAGGCACAGATTGAAGCTGCTTGTGCTTATTTTTAGAATGTTTTATGTATCAGTGCCTTCACATATGCAAATCTTAAATCAAGATATTTTTACATTTTAGCCCTGTGCTTAGTATTTGAGAATCTTAATACTGCCATCTGGAAAGGCTATACAGATATTAGAAATCTTGAATTTTAAAACTAATTCTAGAAAATATTCTAACTACAACACTGACTCTTAAATTTACATTTTAAAAATTTAAGAAAATGTGTATATTGTGTGTGCGCACATATGTGTGTGTGCATGTGTGTGTGTGAGAGTGTGTGTGTGTATGTGTGTGTGTGTGTGTGTGTGTGTGTATGTGTGTGTATGCCAGTCACGGCACATGTGTGGGGCCAAAGGACAGCTTTCAGGATTTGCTTCACTTCTGCCACCAGTAGGCTTTTCAGAATCCAAATAAATATCAAGGCTCAGCAGCCAGAGTCTTTACCTGGTAAGCAGTCTCGCTGGCCCTAAATGTGTAATTTTAAATCTTCTCTGCTTTTCTTTGTAAAATGATGAGCTTAAAAATAATAAATACATTATTATTTTTAATAATATATTTTTAATAAATGTATTTAATAAACATTTATTAAACAAAAATGTTTGATAAATAATATACACTTTTTTTCTTCTTTTGTTTTTATCTGCATAATGCTGACAAAAGATTATAAATATTATGCCATTTAGAAAGGCGAATCACTGACTGAGAGCATCTCCCTGGATCTGATGCTCTAGCCTATTCTTCTTCCCAGTGCTCATGGTCGAATAAGCTTAGTGGCACTCCAATTGCTGGAGGCTAAATCCGAAAACTAAATCAGAATATTCACAGCCCCGCATCAGAAGCTGTACCTGTGTCTTTCCCTGTCCTATCTCTCACATGGCTTTCAGCTAAGAGGTGAAAAAAATCTCTTTGCTAATTCATTAACTTAATAAACAGAGCATGCTTCATCTGACCCACAGGAGCTCAACTGTGCCATGGGCAGACTTAGTCAATGAATGTACATGTATTCAGCTAGGAAAAGTTGCAATATTCCATTTAAAGCTGATGTTTTTTAAGGCCTGTTTTTCAGTTACTGTTAATCAAATTTCTTGATGATCCAAACCCAACATATACACACCATATACCTAAGTACAGCACATGCAATAGTTCAAAATCCTCACAGCTGGTCCCGAGAGAGGCTGTGGCATGAAAAATAGAACCCTAAGAGACCATGAGGTTTGGCAAACCAAAGGACAGAAATTGTGAACCAAAGAGAGCTTATCCTAGAGCCAAAGGCTGAAGCTGCTTTAATCCTGATCCCTCAAGCATCTTCTACCAAGCTCCCTAGAGAAGTCACTTCACTCTATTAGGCTTTTGGATTTTTACAAAGTTGAAATTCACGTGCATTGATAATCTTCCCTTATGGAAATATCTAAAAATGTCCTGGTCACAGTGAGGAAACAGGCATGTGTACATAAAAGTGAAAGTTACTACCCCCTGAGGAAGTCCCCTAGAGTCGCGGGGTAGTGGGAACCTGAGGCTGTCCAAGCACTGTTGACTCCTTGAATACAGAAGACGTCTCGAGTGGGGCTGGATACAGAAAACTCAGATGCAGAAGGAGCAATTCGCACAGTCTCATAGCCTGGAGTCTCCCGAGGGAAGACAGAATGAATCTTCTTCCTTTCCTTTCTCCCTTCCTTCCCTCTTTCTTTTTTTTTTTTTCCCGAGACGGTCTCCCTGTAGCCCCAGCTGTCCTGGAACTCACTCTGTAGACCAGGCTGGCCTTGAACTCACAAAGATCCGCTGCCTCTGCCTCCCAAGTGCTAGGATTAAAGGCGTGCACCACCACGCCCGACCCTTCCCTCTTTTTAAAAATAATACTTGGGAGGCAGAGGCAGGTGGATCTTTATGAGTTCAAGGCCAGCCTGGTCTACAGAGTGAGTTCCAGGACAGCTGGGACTACAGGGAGACCCTGTCTCGAAAAAGACCAAAAAAAAAAAAAATATTTTTATTGGTGGTTTGTGTACTTCATTCATTATCTTTCAGTCCAATTTAGAAACATTCCCCTCTCCCTGCACCCATCGCACCCCTGTTCATGCCTTCTGCCGTACATGTCTTGCATCTTCCTCTCAGTCTTTCCAAAGTTTTTCAGTGCAGACGCTTGTTGTTTTGGGCAGAGTTTAACTGTATCATTCAGTTCTTTAACCCAGTCTTTATGTTGTTTATTTTTCCCTCCCCTTTGTATTGCGCCAACATATGCCTATATAATCATAACATATGCATCAAAATTATGACCTCTGAGAATAATCTGTATGTTAATTCCAAAATATGTTTAGGAATTCACATTTCCCCCTTTAATTTTATATTTCTCTAAAATAGGAACATGTACCTTCCGCCCATATACAGTAACTACAGAGTCTGGAAATAAGTGGTAGGTCCATTCTAGACCCCGTTAAGAGATTTACATTATAACAGCACGGTTGCTTAAAGATAAAAAAGAAATATAACAACAATGTTGTTCAGCTTGCCTTTCAACTGGGGATTTGGTGTTAACATCCATGAATGAGGGAAACCATTTGCTTTTCTTCCTCTCTCTTTCTCTCTCTCTCTCTCTCTCTCTCTCTCTCTCTCGAAGTATTAAAGATAGGTTTAATTTATTGTAGTACTTTTAATTAATTTAATATCATACAATTAGTATTTTAAAATGCTATTTTGGTTTACTTATTTTTATTTTATGTGCATGAGTGTTATGGCTGCATGTATGCAAGTGCACCTGTGTCATGCAATGCCCGCAGTGGACACTAGAAGGCGATGGATTCCCTGTAACTGGAGTTACAGTTAGCCATTTTGTGGGTGCTGAGACTCAAACCCAGTACTGGCAAAAAGAGCTGGTACTTGTAACCCCTGAGCCATCTCTGAACCCAGACAATTAGTCAGTATCATATCCCTGGAGGGATTGCAGAAATTAGTGCCACCATCAAGGATTTGAAAGATACAGGGGTGGTGATTCCTACCACATCTCCATTTAACTCTCCAATTTGGCTTGTGCAAAAGACGGATCATGGAGAATGACAGTTGACTATTGAAAACTCAACCAAGTGGTGACACCAATTGCAGCTACTGTACCAGATGTGGTGTCCTTACTTGAGCAGATTAATATGTCTCCTGGTACCTGGTATGCAGCTATTGATCTGGCCAATGCTTTCTTCTCAATACCGGTTCATACAGACCACCAGAAGCAATTTGCTTTCAGCTGTCAAGGTCAACAGTATACCTTTACTGTCTTACCTCAAGGGTAGGTTAACTCTCCAGCCTTGTGCCATAAGTTAGTTAGAAGGGATCTTGGTTGCCTGACTCTACCACAAAATATCACACTGGTCCATTATGTTGATGATGTTATGCTGATTGGAACCAGTGAACAGAAGGTAGCAGCTAGTCTAGACTTGTTGGTAAAGCATATGCACATGAGAGGATGGGAAATAAATCCAACTAAAATTCAAGGGCCATCTACCTCGGTGAAGTTTCTAGGAGTTCAGTGGTGTGGAACATGCAGAGACATTCCTTCTAAGGTAAAGAATGAATTGCTGCACCTGGCCCCTCCCTCCACCAAGAAAGAAGCACAACGTTTAGTGGGCCTTTTTGGATTCTGGAGGCAGCACATTCCTCATCTGGGTGTGTTACTATAACCCATACATCAGGTGACTCGGAAGGCAGCAAACTTTGAGTGGAGCTTGGAACAGGAAAAGGCTCTTCAACAGGTCCAGGCTGCAGTGCAGACTGCTCTGCCCCTAGGGCCATATGATCCAGTGGACCCAATGGTGCTTGAGGTATCAGTGGCAGATAGAGATGCCGTCTGGATTCTGTGGTAGGCTCCCATAGGGGAATCAGAGCGGAGACCCTTGGGATTTTGGAGTAAGTCTCTACCTTCATCTGCAAAGAACTATTCAACTTTTGAGAGAGAGCTCTTAGCCTGCTATTGGGCCTTAGTGGAAACTGAACATTTGACAATGGGCCACCAAGTCACCATGTGACCTGAGCTGCCCATCATGAGCTGTGTGTTATCTGACTCACCAGACCATAAAGTAGGATGTGTGCAGCAACAGTCCATTATCAAATGGAAACGGTACATACCTGACAGGGCCCAGGCAGGCCCTGAGGGCATAAGCAAGCTACATGAAGAAGTTGCTCAAATGCCTATGGTTCCCAATCCTGTTACAATGCCTCCTGTGCTTAAGCATGCACCTATGGATTCATGGGGTTTGCCCTATGATCAGTTGGCTGAGGAAGAGAAGACTAGGGCCTGGTTTACTGATGGTTCTGCATGCTATGCAGGCACCACCCAGAGGTGGACAGCTGCAGCATTACAGCCTATTTCTGAAACAACCCTAAAGGACACTGGTGAAGGAAAGTCTTCACAGTGGGTAGAACTTCAGGCAGTGCACATGGTTGTTCATTTTGCCTGGAAGGAGAAATGACCAGAGGTTCGATTATATACTGATTCATGGGCTGTAGCCAATGGTTTGGCTAGATGGTCAGGGAATTGGAAGAAGCATGACTGGAAAATTGGTGAGAAAGCCATTTGGGGAAGAAGTATGTGGATAGAGCTCTCTGAATGGTCAAAGGATGTGAGGATACTTGTGTCTCATGTAAATGCTCATCAAAAGGTGATCTCAGCAGAGGATGAGTTTAATAATCAAGTAGATCNTAGCATTTCTATTTTATTGTTTAAGGAGAAACAAATCTTAAATCATAAGGGAGTTGCGTAACAAGCGTTTGTTAAGCTTTGCATACTACAGTGAGCCTTGTAAATGTAAAGATGAGCTATGACTTTGTATTTTCCCTTAGGAGCTGATAGTGCAATGTCTGACCCTGGAATTATATTATGTGTTATGGGAAACAAAATACAGGGAATGATAGAAAAGCCCAGAGGAGGAGGGCTTAGCCTACTGTTGGAATGTGGGACAGATAAATTCCTAAAGGAGTTTAATGCTGAAGAGTGAAATCTAAAAGATAATTAAACATATTACTCAAAAGGTGACTACAGCATATGGCAAAAAACACTCATTCATGAAACTAGCACCAAAGTAAAATATAAATTTTGCCCTAACAGGACAGCTTATACTAAACTTCACCTACCCAGGACACAGGACATTGTGGAAGAGGGGCAGAGAAAGGTTGTAAGAGCCAGGGAGGGAGGACTGTGCCATAAGGAAAGAGTCTTACAGGAATCCTGGAACCTGTGCTCACATGGAACCCTATGGAAAGCAGTGTGGGAGTTTAAAGCTCAAATGAGCCTACCACCTGACCAGTCAACCACTCCTGGGATATGAACTCACAGAGACGCTCTACCCACCAAAGATCAATTGCACATCTTTCGTTTATGCAGCTCTTTTCACAATAGAAAGAGTTAGAACAAACCCAAATGCCCTCAATAGGACGAGATAATACAAAATATGTGGTACATCTATGACAAGAGTTCTATGCAGCGTGGTGAAGAAAGATGACATCATGAATTTTCAGAATAAATGGATGAACTTCTAGCCATTATTCTTAGTGAAGTAACACAGTCCTCCCCCCCAAAAAAGGGGAAGGTTTCCCTCAATTGTGATGCTAGTGTACCAAATCCCCTAGTTGAAGGCCAAGCTGAACAACATAAGTTATATTCATTCTAGCTGGAAAGCGACCTGTGATGTCTAAATTTGAAATATGGTAATGAAGCCTAGAATTAACTTAGCACTTTACTTTCAGAATAGGTATTAAGGTATATGGGAAGAAAGGATTATATGTCACATTTAGGAGTAATGATAGAAATTTAAAAAGGAAAAAAATATTACTCCTACATATGGGCAGTGTACATACAGTTTGATTCCTTGAGGGACATAATTTCTGGTTGGCATATATACACTGTATAAGGAACTTTGGAGCAATACATTGGGGAGGAACACAACAACATAAGGACTAGGGTCAAAGAATGACTATAATAGTTAAATTCTGCCCAGGAACAATAAACTCTTAGAGAAAATTTTTTGAAAAGACTGAGAGAAAGATGCGACATATATGTGCAGAATCATGCTAGAGTAACGGGAGAGGGGCGTGGAATGTGTCGAAATGAACTGAAAATTGATGTCATGAAATACACAAAACACCATAAAAATGGTCATATTAAAAAATAATGAATAATAAATAAAATAAATCATGTTTTAATTTAAACTGTAACCTTGAGGGGGAGAGATTAGTCTAGCGTTAAGAGCAGCGACCGCTCTTGCAGAGTACCCAGGTGTTCAATCCAGCACACCACATGGAGCTGAGAACCAGTGAACTCGCAATTCCAGGAGAACTCTTCCAGGGGAATCGGCCCTCTTCTGACCTCTTGCGGCATGCACGACGAAGGACGTGCACAGACTACATTCAGACAGTTAACATTATACACATACAGAAATAAATAAAAATAAATATAAAATAAACTGTAACCTTGAGCATGTATGATGGTGTGCCTGATTATCCTTGTCTCTTGAGAAAGTTCATGCAGAAATCCTATGCTGAGGTTATCTCCTGGAATGCCAGTGTCCCCTAGTTTCTCAGGAGACACTTTACTCTCTAAGGAAGGCATAGGGTGGTGGTAATACTATCTTCCTCATGTTTACTGAACTACTACTACCTTCTGGCCCATTTTAATATTATTTTTAATTGTTCTATAAATTTTCTTCCGTGACTCTAATGAGTATGAGCCTAAAAGCAGAACTCTCTGTGTCTTTAGTGTTCATGTGGGGTGAAGAAATTAAAGCAGAGACATAAAACCTCATGGGTCCCCCGTTGCCCATTTTAGAACCCTGTAATATTTTTGTCACATGAGTCTGGCTCATTTCAGCTTAAGACAATGCATCTCTAATTTCCATCCATTTTCATGTAAATGCTATGATTTTGCTTTTTGTTACACCTGAATAAAACTCCATCATGTCTTCTGTATCCATTCTGTCGATGTACATCTATGATAATTTCTTAACTTTGCTATTGATAATAGCATTACAGTAAAAATGGATATATAAATATCTCTGTAGTATTCTGATTTAGACTCCTTTGGATATATAGTATGAATATTGTAGCTAGATATGTTAGGCCATTGTATAGTTTTTGAGGTGTACAGATGCTAATTTCCATACTGGCATGTTAGTCTAATTCCTACCAACGATGCAAACTTTCTTGTTCACCTTTTGATAGTATTGTTGGTTTTCTTAATGCTGATGGATAATTCACAAAAATTTGTATTTTATTAATTTGTAACCCATTCTCTGATATTGCTAAGTTTTCTGTTATTTCAGTCACCTACATTATTGTATTTGTTTTCTTTTAATTTATATTGACTCTAAAATATGAATATTATACCTTGCCTACCATAATACATTAATTACTCATGTCTGAATTAAGGTTAGGTTAATTCTAGGGCAGCATCTACAAGATATTCACATTGTAACATCACAGTTGCTTCAGCTAGAAATACATATAACATAACAGTTGCTCAGCTTTTCTTTAAATTGAGGATTTGGTAACTAGCATCCACAAATGAGGGAAAACATTCCCAATTTTTGGGGGGGGGCTGTGTTAATTCACTAGCATAATGGCTTTTGCGTCCATCCATTTACCTGCCAGGTCATGATGTTCCTTCCTTGTACTGGCTGCATAGAACGCCATCAGTGTAGTTTATTTTCAGTTTATTTGCTGTTTTTTTCTGTTTAATATTTGCTAGATATTAGTCCCCCCATTGTTCAATGTTCGGCTAATGCAAAAAAAGTCCTAATTTACCTAGTACTTCCCGTAATTGCAATAAGAGAAACTAATAAGGTTTTTGTTTTTTGGTTTGTTTTGTTTGTTTTTTCTTTTAAATAATTTGTTCATTTTAAGGGATTCTACAATGTATAAGAGCACATTGTTTCAGCAAACACATTGAACTTACTCAGTTTGCCATAAATTAGGTAATTGTTGCATGTTTTTGAAGTGAGCCAAATTATTAAGCATAAACAATGAATGTAAAGTAACATTCATGTAAAACCAATTTGCAAGTAACGATGTTACCAAATTTTGAACAACCCAAGGTTCCCATAGTCCCTGGAGAAGCTTGTATACACAAGCATGTGTTGATCAAATAGGAGTCCAGATCCTATATTGCTGTTGTCTCACTATTCATCCCAATCTCTCCACACCCTGACATGTCACCATGCCTCTTCTTCCCAACTTGTTCCCTAGGCTCTGGGAAAGGGGCAAAAGTGGTGAGAAGCAAAACAGTCTAATTTTCTCTGGAGATGTCATTTGGACTCTAGTCTGTTCAGGTTGTTCCCTTCATGGTTGAAAGCTTATCCAGCCAACCTTTTTAATCCTACTAACAAAGACACAAGCAATGTGATATCAACATTTAAGCGTACTAATTATTATGGAAAGTAAGCTGTGAGCCTAGACACAAATGCTTGGATGGTATGTTATTATCCACAACTTTGGTTTCTCTATAAAGGGTGACGAAGTTCTTATTGTGGCTTAAAATAACATCTCAAAACTAGAGGACATAAGTCTTGGTGGCATCAGCTGTGAATTATTCCTCCAAGGGAGAGAGCTAAGCCAATAATTTGGGATAAATATAGACACATATGGCTGCCACTGTTGCACAGTATCTCCAGGCAGTTGAGGTGGCTGATACTGATCGGAGAAGTCTTGCTTGTCTCAAGGAGACCATATTTTGCTTTATTTGATTTAGTGGCCTTTGGTAATGCCTCTTCTGGTATTTCAGAGGCCAATTGTACATTAGGAAGTGACGTCTCAAAACATTTTTCATGCTTACACCAGGTCTTCGACAACAGGGACTTACCACCTTTCTCCTTGCATATATCCCACTTACAGGCAAAAGGCCTTTTAATTTGGGGGGCTTGGATCCCCTAGCCAATATCTCTAGGCAGAATAATTCATTGCTTATATCAGAGCTTTCCTGTTGTATTAGTCAGGGTTCCTAAAGAAACAGAGCCAGGATGAATATATAGCATATACAATTATGATTTGCTCATGTGACAGAGATCAAGTAGTCCAACAGTAGCGTGCTCACTGCACTGGAGAGGCGAGAGAATCCAGGGAACTGCTACAGTCTGCAAGGCTGGATGTCTCAGTAATCCAATCTGGTGCTGAAGGCCTGATGGATTCCAGGAGTCTCAATACAGCGTGGGATCCGAAAGGTTGATCACATCAGCAAGACAAACTCACCAGTAACAGAGAAGAAAGCCACAGTAAAAAGGGACCAGTCCCTCTGCCATTTGGCCTTTTATAACTGCCTGCCAGCAGAAGGTAATGCCCAACATTTGGGGGGGGCCATCCGGGTTGAGGCTCCAATCAAAGACCTTCCTTTCTCTTATTTTTTCATCTTAGTCAAGTCATGTGGACACCAGGATAACCATCACAAGTCCCCCCTTGTACTTGAACCCAATAAATAGCCTCTCCTTATATTATGCTTAAATGTCAATTGCAACAATGGCAAGGTCATAATTCCACCAACATGTTATAAGTTTCTCATGTCAATAGCAAAGCAGTATATCTTAGAGTAGGTGGTAATGTCCCTGAGGAACACTGGCTAGTACTTCCTTCCATTTGCTGTGACAACCAGTCTGACCGCAACAACTTGGGAGGAAAAGGTTATTCAGCTTACATCTCCCGTCACAGTTTAATCACTTAGGTGAGCCCAAGGCAGAAACTCAGGGCAGGAACCTGGAGGCAGGAGCTGAAGCACAGGCCATGGAGGAATGCTGTTCACTGGCTTGCTCCCCTGACTCATGCCCAGCTACCTTCTATACCATTACACAAAAACCTGCCCAGGGTGGCACACTCATTGTGGGCTGGGCCTCCCACACTGCCAACCATCAAGACAATACTCCACAGATGTGGCCACAGACCAATCCAATGGAGCCAATTCCCCAAACTGAGGCTCCCTCAACCCAGGTTGTCAGTGACACTAAAGCTATTCAGCACAATTGACCCCTTGTCAACTTGACACACAAAACACATCACATTAAACCACCACTTTCCAGTTTCTTACCCCAAAGTATGATGTTAACATTAATCACGATCTAAGACAGTACAACCTTAAAAGCCCCACAGTCCTTAGAATGTCCAAACACTTAAAAGTTACAGTCGTTAAGTAAAGTCTCTTAACTGTGGGCTGCTGTAAAATCCAAAACAAGTACTTTCTTATTTCAGAAGGAAGAATCAGGCCACACTCAAAAAAAACCTAAGTCCAGCAAAGTAGCCAAGGCTGGACACCTGGTATTCACTCACAATCTTCTGGGCTCCAAAGGGTTTTGGCACCCCTCTCTGACTCTGCCACTGGGGGCGAAGACACAGCTCATCTCTGAGGCCCAGGCCGACTCCATTACTAACCTGCCCTGCTCTTTGGTGGTTGTCCCATGGTCCCACAGCATCCCAAAAGCTTGGGTCGCCACTGAAACTGAGGCAGCACCTCACCAATGGTCTCTTCGTCTGACCTCTCCTGGTCAAGCCTCAGTCTCTCTCCATGACCCCTGAAATCCTGTGTTGCTTTCACTGCAACTGAGGTGTACTTTCACCAGTGGTCTTTGCTGACCTCTTACAGTGCCAAGCCTCGGCTGCTTTCTGTGACCCCCTCAAATTTAAACACATGGAACCATATAGGAAACTCTTACATATTACCAGTCCTGCTGTCTGGCTCAAGATGGAGGCTCAGCCCCTTCTGGATCATAGCTTTGTGTGCTGACCCTGAATAAATTCTTCCTAGAACATTTCACCACAGTGATGCTGTAGATTGTTACTTACACTGATTTTTCAGCCCCAGCTAACCAGCATCAATTGTCTCAGCACAACAAAGATTCACTTCAGGTTCTGGTCTCTTGTTACTTACAGCTGATTCTTCAGCCCCAGCTGCCAGAACCCACAGATTACACAGTCTGATGATCTCTGCTCCCCTTTGAAACTAAAAACTTCACAACCAGCGCTCCATCTTCTACAAATCATTAGCAAAACTGTCTTTCTAAGCTCACATCAATGATCTTTAAGCATTCAATGAATCTTCCCAGCCCAAAGATACAAACGCCTCCACAAATCCTTCCCATAAAACACCCAAGTTCAGGTCTGTCAACAGCAATACCCCCTCCTGGTACCAATTGCTGTTCTATTTTCTTCATTGCTGTGACAAAACACTCTGACTGACACCACTTGGGGAGGAAGGGTTATTCAGCTTACATCCCGGTCACAGTTCAATTACTAGGAGCCCAAGGCAGGATACTCAGGGCCAGGAACTGGAGGCAGGAGCTGAAGCACAGGCCATGGAGAATACTGTTCAACTGTGTTCCACTGGTCATGCCCCAGCCTGCCTTCTTATATGCGACACACAACCTGCCCGTGGGTGGCATACTCATTGTGGGCTGGGCCCTCCCACATTGCCGTCAATCAAGAAAATACTCCTACAGATGTGCACAGGCCAATACAATGGTGCCAATTCCCCAATTGAGGCTCCCTCAACCCAGTGTGTCAAGTTGACACTAAAAACACTATCCAGACAAACACTTAGTCCTTCTCAGTATCTAATAACCTATATATGACAACACTTAATTATCTCAGTTGCACATTCAAGAGTGAACAATACAAGTATCTGCTATACATAATATATATATTATAATAATATGATATATATATATATAATGCACATTCTTATGACACAAATAGGACAAAAGTTATTACTATTATATTCCACGTTTTGCAACGGGTCCCGTGGCCTCAGCTGATATTTATGACTACCTTCTTCTACTACCATTCCTATTTTTTCCCTCCACCATCAGCAAGCACCTCTGCAGGTCTGGGCTCTTTCCCTGAGGAGTGACCCATACCTTCATCCCTGAAAAGTCTGGGCCATTTATTGTCCTGTCTGGTTTGGGTTGTTGGAGTTTACTATTGACCTTAATCATAGGACATGGGAGCACCTACAGCATCTCCTCCAGCCCTACAGCATCTCCTGCCTCCAGAATAATCTTCCTTGCCCCATTTGGAGAAAAGTCCAATTTCCCCCTGGTAGTCTGGATCAATCACTCCTCCTATTACTGTATTCCTCCCTTAGCCTGTTGGCTTAAGGCATTAGAAGCCTAAGCTGGCCAGGGGAAGTCTTTTGCTTCCAGTTCAATGGAACATCTCCTGGGAAAAGCACTCCCCCTTGGGAGCCAAAACTTTTAGACCAGCAGAATGCAAAGTCGTGGGTACAGGAAAGCAAAAATTTTCCTACTGGGTCACAAGGGGTGATAGTGAGTGGAATCACTCCTACTTCCACCCCCTGGTTCCTGGACCCATGAATCTGGCTATAGGAGAACAGTACCATATAGTGGGCGTGATTCAAAGCACTATACTGCATGCTGGAGAACATTGTCCAGTCCTCCAGGGTATTGTTACCTAATTGGCGCTGTAACTGTGTCTTCAAGAGCCATTCCATCATTCTAACAAGCAGCTGCTCTGGGTGGTGGAGAAACTGGTAAGACAGTGGATACCATGACCATGGGCCCACGGTCACAATTCTTTGGCTGTGAAGTGATTCCTTGGTCAGAAGGCAATGCGTGATGAATACCATGATGGTGGATAAGGCATTGTGTAAGTCCTGGATGGTAGTTTGGCAGAAGCATTACGTGCAGGAAAGGCATATCCATAACCAGAATAAGTATCTATTCCTGTAAGGACAAATGCTGTCCCCTCCATGATGTGGTGGTCCAATGTAGTCAACCTGCCACCAGGTGCTAGCTGGTCACCTGGGGAATAGCACCATATAGGGGCTCAATGTTGGTCTCTGTGTTGGCAAATCTGGCACTCAGGCAGCAGCTGTAGCAGATCAGCCTTGGTGAGTGGAAGTCCATGTTTGTCGAGCCCATGCATAACCTCCATTTCTGCCACCATGACCACTTTGTTCCTGGACCCATGAGCAACAACACGGGATAGCTGGAGAAAGAGGCTGACTATCCACAAGAATGAATCATCCACTCTTAACCGCTAGGCCATCTCTCCAGCCCCTTAAGTAATTTTTAATTAAATTTTGTGATTTTCATATAATATAATCCGATAATGTTTACATTCCTTCCCCTATCCACACCTCCCCTTATTGTCCTCCACCCACTTGTATGTGATGTGTGTGTGTGTGTGTGTGTGTGTGTGTATATATATATATATATATATATATATATGTATAGCAGATACTTGTATTGTTCACTCTTGAATGTGCAACTGAGATAATTAAGTGTTGTCATATATAGGTTATTAGATACTGAAGGACTAAGTGTTTGTGCTGGATAGTTTTAGTGTCAACTTGACACACTGGGTTGAGGGAGCCTCAATTGGGGAATTGGCACCATTTGATTGGCCTGTGGCCACATCTGTGGAGTATTGTCTTGATTGACTGGCAATGTGGGAGGGCCCAGCCCACAATGAGTAGTGCCACCCTGGGCAGGTTGTTGTGTCGCATATAAGAAGGCAGGCTGGGCATGACCCAGTGGAACAAGCTATTGAACAGTATTCCTCCATGGCCTGTGCTTCAGCTCCTGCCTCCAGGTTCCTGCCCTGAGTACCTGCCTTGAGCTTCCTAAGTAATGAACTGTGACCCAGGAGATGTAAGCTGAATAAACCCTTTCCTCCCCAAGTTGGTGTCAGTCAGAGTGTTTTGTCACAGCAATGGAAGACAAACTAGAACAGCAATTGGTACCAGGAGTGGGGTATTGCTGTGACAGACCTGAACTTGGTGTTTTATGGAAGGATTGTGGAGGCGTTTGTATCTTTGGGCTGGGAAGATCATTGAATGCTTAAAGATCATTGATGTGGAGCTTGGAGCAGTTTTGCTAAATGATTTGTAGAAGATGGAGGCCTGGTTTGTGAAGTTTCTAGTTTCAAAGGGGAGCAGAGATCATCAGGACTGTGTAATCTGTGGGTTCTGGCCAGCTGGGGCTGAAGAATCAGCTGTAAGTAACAAGAGACCAGAACCTGAAGTGAAATCTTTGTTGTGCTGAGACAATTGATGCTGGTTAGCTGGGGCTGAAAGATCAGCTGTAAGTAACAAGATACCAGCATCACTGTGGTGAAATGTTCTAGGAAGAATTTATTCAGGGTCAGCACACAGAAGCTATGATCCAGAAGGGGACTGAGCCTCCATCTTGAGCCAGAAGCAGGACCGGTAGTATGTTAGAGTCTCCTATATGGTTCCAGTGTTGAAATTTGAGGGGGTCACAAAGAGCAGCCGAGGCTTGGCACTGTAAGAGGTCAGCAAAGACCACTGGTGAAAGTACACCTCAGTTGCAGTGAACACCCCAGGATTTCAGGGGTCATGGAGAGAAGCTGAGGCTTTGCACCAGGAGAGGTCAGAAGAGACCATTGGTGAAGGTGCTGCCTCAGTTTCAGTGGCGACCCCAGCATTTTGGAGATGCTGGGACCATGGGACAACCACCAAGAGCAGTGGCAGGTGTGGAATGGAGTCGGCCTGGGCCTTCGAGATGAGCTGTGTCTGCCACAGATGGCAGAGTCTGAGAGGGGAAGCTGCCAAAACCCTTTGGAGCCCAGAAGATTGTGAGTGAATCCCAGGTGTCCAGCCTTGTGCTACTTTGCTGGACTTAGGTTTTGTTTGAGTGTGCCTGATTCTTCCCTTTGAAATAAGAAAGTACTTGTTTTGGATTTTACAGCAGCCCACAGTTAAGAGACTTTTAACAGACTGTTAACTTTTAAGTGTTTGGACATTCTAAGGACTGTGGGGCTTTTAAGGTTGTACTGTCTTAGATCGTGATTAATGTTAACATCATACTTTGGGGATAAGAACTGGAAAGGTGGTGGTTTAATAGTGATGTGTTTTGTGTGTCAAGTTGACAAGGGGTCAATTGTGCTGGATAGCTTTAGTGTCAACTTGACACACCTGGGTTGAGGGAGCCTCAATTGGGGAATTGGCTCCATTGGATTGGCCTGTGGCCACATCTGTGGAGTATTGTCTTGATGGTTGAGCAGTGTGGGAGGGCCCAGCCCACAATGAGTGGTGCCACCCTGGGCAGGTTTTTGTGTATGGTATAAGAAGGTAGGCTGGGCATGAGTCAGGGGAGCAAGCCAGTGAACAGCATTCCTCCATGGCCTGTGCTTCAGCTCCTGCCTCCAGGTTCCTGCCCTGAGTTTCTGCCTTGGGCTCCCTAAGTGATAAACTGTGACCTGGGAGATGTAAGCTGAATAAACCCTTTCCTCCCCAAGTTGGTGTCAGTCAGAATGTGTTGTCACAGCAATGGAAGGCAAAGTAGAACAGTGTTCCTCAAGGACATTACCACCTACTCTAAGATATAATGCTTTGCTATTGCACATGAGACACTTATAACATGTTAGGTGGAATTATGACCTTGCCATTGTCTGCAATTGACATTTAAGCATAATATAAGGAGAGGCTATTTATTGGGTGTCAAGTTGACAAGGGGTGGACTTGTGATGGTTAATCCTGGGTGTCAACATGACTGGACTAAGGATGAACAAATAAGAGAAAAAGGATCTTTGAATTGGACTACTTCAACCCGGATGGCCCACCCCAAATGTGGGCATTACCTTCTGCTGGCAGGCAGTTATAAAAGGTCATGGCAGAGGGAGCTGGTCCCTTTTTTACTGTGGCTTTCTTCTCTGTTACTGGTGAGTTTGTCTTGCTGCTGTGATCAACCTTTCGGATCCCAGCGTGTATTGAGACTCCTGGAATCCATCAGGCCTTCAGCACCAGATTGGGATTACTGAGACATCCAGCCTTGCAGACTGAGCAGTTCCCTGGATTCTCAGCCTCTCCAGTGCAGTGCAGCACAGCTACTGTTGGACTACTTGATCTCTGTCACATGAGCAAATCAATAAATTGTATATAGCTATATATTTCATCCTGTTGCTTCTGCTTCTTTAGAGAACCCTGACTAATACAACAGGAAAGCTCTGATATAAGCAGTGAATTATTCTGCCTAGGAGATATTGGCTAGGGGATCCAAGCCCCCCCAAATTATAAAGGCCTTTTGCCTGTAAGTGGGATATATGCAAGGAGAAAGGTGGTAAGTCCCTGTTGTCGAAGACCTGGTGTAAGCATGAAAAAATGTTTTGAGACGTCACTTCCTAATGTACAATTGGCCTCTGAAATACCAGAGAGCATTACCAAAGGCCACTAAATCAATAAAGCAAAATATTGGTCTCCTTGAGACAAGCAAGACTCCTCCATCAGTATCAGCTACACCTCAACTGCCTGGAGATACTGTGCAACAGTGGCAGCCATGTGTCTATATATATCCCAAATCTAATTGGCTATTAGCTCTCTCCTTGGAGGAATAATTCACAGCTGATGCCACAAGCTTATGTCCTCTAGTGGTTAGGGATGTTATAAGCCACAATAAGAACTCGTCACCCTTTATAGAGAAACCAAAGTTTGTGGATTAACATACCATCCAAGCATTTGTGTCTAGGCTCACAGCTTAGCTTGCCATAATAATTAGTACTGCTTAAATGTCTGTATATCCAATTGCTTGTGCTTTGTTAGTAGGATTAAAAAGGTATGTCTGGATAAGCTGTCAACCCATGAAGGGGAACAACCTGAACAGACTAGAGTCCAAAATGACATCTCCAGAGAAAATAGACTGTTTTGCTTCTCACCCACTTGTGCCCCTTTCCCAGAGCCTAGGGAACAAGTTGCGGAAGAAGAGGCATGGTAGAATGTAAGGGCTGTGGAGAGATTGGGATGAATCGTGAGACAACAGCAATATAGACTGGACTCCTATTTGATCAACATGCTTGTGTATACAAGCTTCTCCAGCTGGACTATGGGAACCTTGGGTTGTTCAAAATTTGGACATAGATACTTGCAAATTGGTTTTACATGAATGTTACTTACATTCATTGCTTATGCTTAATAATTTGGCTCACTTAAAAAATGCACCAATTACCTAATTGTATGGCAAACTGAGTAATGTCAATGTTATCTGAAAACAACTGTGCTATTATATTGTAGAATCCCTTAAAAAATGAACAAATTAAAGAGAAAAAACAAACAAACAAACAAACAAACAAAAAAAACCTTAGTTTCTCCTTATTGCAATACGGGAAGTACTAGGTAAAAATTAGGACTTTTTTTTGCATTAGCCGAACATTGAAAATGGGGGCACTAATATCTAGCAAATATAAACAGAAAAACAGCAAATAAAATGAAAATACAACTACATGATGGCGTTCTATGCAGCAGTAAAGGAAGGTAACATCATGAACTTGGCAGGTAAATGGATGGAACGCAAAGCCATTATGCTAAGTGAAGTAACACAGCCCCCCCCCAAACAAATGGGGAATGTTTTCCCTCATTTGTGGATGCTAGTACCAAATCCTCCAATTAAAAGAAAAGTTGAGCAATGTTATTGTTATATGTATTTCTAGCTGAAAGCAACTGTGATGTTACAATGTGAAACTTGTAATGTGCCCTAGAATTAACCTACCACCTTCTATCAGACATGATAAGTAATGTATATGGGTGGAAGGTATATATTCATATTTTAGAGTAATATAAAATTAAAAGGAAATACAAATGTACAATAAATATCTGAAAGTAATTTTCAAAATCTTTAGCTATCAGAGAAATCTAAATAAAAAATAAATTGTGAATTATCCATCAGCATTAAGAAAACCAACAATACTATCAAAAGGTGAACAAGAAAGTTTGCATCGTTGGTAGGAATTAGACTAACATGCCAGTATGGAAATTAGCATCTGTACACCTCAAAAACTATACAATGGCCTAACATATCTAGCTACAATATTCATACTATATATCCAAAGGAGTCTAAATCAGAATACTACAGAGATATTTATATATCCATTTTTACTGTAATGCTATTATCAATAGCAAAGTTAAGAAATTATCATAGATGTACATCGACAGAATGGATACAGAAGACATGATGGAGTTTTATTCAGGTGTAACAAAAAGCAAAATCATAGCATTTACATGAAAATGGATGGAAATAGAGATGATTGTCTTAAGTGAAATGAGCCAGACTCATGTAGACAAAAATATTACAGGGTTCTAAAATGGGCAACGGGGGACCCATGAGGTTTTATGTCTCTGCTTTATTTCTTCACCCACACATGAACACTAAAGACACAGAGAGTTCTGCTTTTAGGCTCATACTCATTAGAGTCACGGAAGAAAATTTATAGAACAATTAAAAATAATATTAAATGGGCCAGAAGGTAGTAGTAGTTCAGTAAACATGAGGAAGATAGTATTACCACCACCCTATGCCTTCCTTAGAGAGTAAAGTGTCTCCTGAGAAACTAGGGGAGCACTGGCATTCCGGAGATAACGCCTCAGCTAGGATTCTTGCATGAACTTTCTCAAGAGACAAGGCTATATCCAGGCACACATCATACATGCTCAAGGTTACAGTTTATTTTTATTTATTTTTATTTATTTCTGTATGTGTATTAATGTACTGTCTGCATGTAGGTCTGTGCACCCGTGTCGTGCAATGCCGCAGAGGTCAGAAGAGGGTCTCGAATTCCCCTGGAACTGGAGTTCTCCTGGAATTGGAGTTACAGATGGTTCTCAGCTGCCATGTGGGTGCTGAGGATTGAACCTGGGTCCTCTGCAAGAGCGGTCGGTGCTCTTAACCGCTAGGCTATCTCTCCAACCCTCAAGGTTACAGTTTAATTTACCAAACATGTATTTATTTATTTATTATTCATTTATTTATTTTAATATGATACTTTTATTGGTGTTTTGTGTATTTCAGACATCATTTTTCAGTTGTTTAGACACATTCCCCCCCTCTCCAGTTCATGCATTCTGCATATATATGTCCTGCATCTTTCTCTCAGTCTTTTAAAAAATTTTCTCTACAGAGGTTTATTGTTCTGGGCAGAATTTAACTATATCAGTCTATTCTTTGACCTAGTCCTTATGTTGTTGTGGTTCCCTCCCAACTGTATTGCTCCAAAGTGTGCCTATATACATGTCATATATGCACCAGAAATATGTCCTCCAGGAATCAACTGTATGTTAACTCCAATATATGTTAGGAGTTCATATTTTTCCTTTTAATTTTATATTACTCTAAAATGTGAATATATACCTTCTTCCCATATACATTAATTACCATGTCTGAAAGTAAGTGGAAAGTTAATCTAGAGCTCATTAACATATTCAAATTATAACATCACAGGTGCTTTCAGCTAGAATGAAATATAACAATAATGTTGTTCAGCTTGCCTTTCAATTGGAGGATTTGGTACTAGCATCCACAATTGAGGGAAACCATTCCCCTTTTTTTTGGGGGGGAGGACTGTGTTACTTCACTAAGAATAATGGCTTAGAGTTCCATCCATTTACCTGAAAAGTTCATGATGTCATCTTTCTTCACCGCTGCATAGAACTCCATTGTATAGATGTACCACATTTTGTTATCCACTCGTCAGTTGAGGGGCATTTGAGTTTGTTCTAACTCTTTGCTATTGTGAAAAGAGCTGCAATAAACAGAGATGTGCATGCATCTTTGCGGTAGGATGAGTCTTGTGAGTATATACCCAGGAGTGGTATGACTGCGTCAGGTGGTAGGCTCATTTTGAGTTCTCCACACTGCTTTCCATAGTGGTTCATGTGAGCAAGGTTCCAGGATCCTGTAAGACTCTTTCCTTATGGCCATGTCCTCCCTCCCCTGGCTCTTACAACCTTTCTGCCCCCTCTTCCACAATGGTCCCTGTGTCCTGGGTAGGTGAAGTTTAGTATAAGTGTCCTGTTAGGGCAAAATTTATATTTTACTTTGGTGCTAGTTTCATGAATGAGTGTTTTTTGCCATATGCTGTAGTCACCTTTTGAGTAATATGTTTAATTATCTTTTAGATTTCACTCTTCAGCATTAAACTCCTTTAGGAATTTATCTGTCCCACATTCCAACAGTAGGCTAAGCCCTCCTCCTCTGGGCTTTTCTATCATTCCCTGTATTTTGTTTCCCATAACACATAATATAATTCCAGGGTCAGACATTGCACTATCAGCTCCTAAGGGAAAATACAAAGTCATAGTCATCTTTACATTTACAAGGACTCACTGTAGTATGAAAGCTTAACAAACGCTTGTTACGCAGACTCAAATTATGATTAAGATTTTGTTTTCTCCTAAAATAAAATAGAAAATTATAGAGTTTAGTCAATTTAGTTCAAGATGGACTATTGTAGAAGTTTAATATTAAAACAGTGAAATTAAAAAAAACAGTGAAATTACCACCACAGAGTTTAATGATAATATTTTAAAACATTTGTACAGACAGAAATATGGGATGGTTTTCTCTGGTTTATCTGGTATATATTTTGCTAGTGCAATGTTTGTGAGGTATGTGCTAAATGCAGGCAATAAAACATCTTAAAAGTTGTAAAAATACATTATTTACAGGGTTAGCATTTCAATAGTTCTTTTACCTTTAATACATTTTGAAATACTTCTTAATCTCAAGTTATGAAAATATTTGAATGTAATATTATAAAACTCTCTTGACTGAAGCAACCAGAAGTTCCATTGGCCAATCAGTCATTTAGAGGATGAAAATAATCCAGGCAAATGAAACTGCTCATTGGAGCCTGCTTTATAATATTCCACATTGCTTATTCTACTTTCCTGAGACACAGAAACAGATTTCATGGCCTTATTGTGATGTGCTGCTGTTGGGAAAATAGTTATTATGAGATAATTTTTATCTCAACAGAATTTGAGGCATTTGGCAGGTGTTTCCATAGAATACCACCTGAGGGCTGACATTTCCATACAACTTTTTTTTTCTAGTAAAACTGTAATTCTGATTGAAAGTCTGATCTGTGCTTTGACATTAGGACACTGAAATCATTTTAACCAATCAAAAGAAAAATTACTAGATAATTTGTGCTGGATTATGATTATGAATCTGACATCTGAAATTTATACTTATCCTTGGGTAAAGAATGAAAGTGGTTAATGTCACCTTGTCCATACTTTGCAGGATTTACTGAACAAACCAGAAGGAAAAGTAAGTTGCTACAAAGATTTTAGCACTTTTATGGCTGCACCTTCAGTCACAACACCATCAGTCCTTTCACAGATGGGAAACAGCGTTTCTGAAGCACCGAAAGGGGAGCTTAGGTACCCCATAGCCATTGTATTATCTAATAATGACAGATTTATAATTCCCCAAATTACACTTATTTATGCTGATTGTTGATAAATTATAAACTTATAACAAGTTGTATGAAAATGGCTCTTAATATGAACACTTCTAAAACATCTAAAATGTTTTAAAGGAATGGACTTCCAAATAAAATTAAACTAAGCCCCGCAAGGATGGGTTATGTAATCTGGTCCCCAGATTTCCATGCCTCTCTTTCTTTCCTTTCTTTTTGCATTTCGCCTTTCCCTCCCTCTTTCTTTCCCTTTCCTTCTATTTCAGCAAACAAAGAATAAATGCATGTAGCCACAGATCAAATTTCTTTCACTCAAATCTACTCCCAGGTAATGGTATTTTTTGCAGGGAAATTCCATTTCAGTTTTCAACAGATATAGTAGCACACAAACTATATAAGATTGTATGAATAAAACTTTCATGCATATTGATGAAATACGATAATATTACATCTTAATATTATTAAAATTAGCTATTGATATTTAAAATGCAAGTGAATACTGGCTGACTCTTAGATAGAGCTCATTTTGTTTTTAAAGTCCATTAAAAATGTAAAGAACGTTTTGAAGTCCCTGAAGCAATGGTGATGAAATAAAATTTGACTGGAGGAAAGCACACGTTTCAAGAAGCATTTATTTTTGCACTTAAATGGTCAATATTAAATCAGTAGGTTAAGTATCCAATTTCAGGGTTCAAAAGCAAGTTGGCTGCTACCAAAAACTGTTAGCAATAAATAATATGAGCTTCTTTCATACACTCATAAATTACTACCTATTATCACTAATCTACTGTGTACAAAAACCTCAAAAAAGTTAAAGGGGTCATAAACTAAAAAATAAATGCATGCAAACAGGTCAGTGGTGCATGGCTCATTGGAGGATGGAAGATAAAGGCATCCACTGCAACACTGCTGCTCCTTAGGCAGTTGGGTGTCCTACTCTCAATATATTTCATGGCAGTGACAGTTAATGGTGTAATAAAATGCAAACATTTAATTATTTCTGCCAAACACTCAATGACAATAAATCACATCATACACTAAGCAAAACTAGGCAAGCAATTTGCTGTGCACTTAGCAATATCCACAATGTTATTACATTCATTTTCTTCAGTCTTTGCATAAACCTTACTTTAAGACATAGTATTCTTGTTCTACCAGTAAAGATGAATGTATAAATATATTATAATACCAATACTTTCTCTAATGTATATATATATATACATATATATGTATATATGTATATACATATATACATATGTATACATATATATGTATACATATATATACATATATATGTATATATATACATATGTATATATGTATACATATATATATATGTATACATACATATATATATATATATATAGAGAGAGAGAGAGAGAGAGAGAGAGAGAACAATTATTTAAGTGCCTAGGGAATCTGAACTTCAGTGTTCAAGTACTGGCTTTCAGACTGTCAGACTGTGAGCAAAATATGATGAACAAAATTTATTTTCATCTTTAATAGAGAAAATAACCAAACTATTAACCTGGGTTTAAGTTAGCACTCTATAGAGCAGAAACCAATTTTCTGTCTATGGTCAATCCACCAAATGCTTCAGATTCCCCCTGATCTCAGAACCTACACAGGGTGGGGCTTGGTCAGTACTTGGCTTAGACAAAATGATCTTCCTCTTTGCTCCTTATCCCTGTCCCTTGCTGTGGTCTTCTCATTCTTCTAACTTTCCATGTCCTGTGACAAAATCCCATTTTGTCCTCTATGATACAACTACACCGTATTTAATGGCACTGACACCTCTGAAAATAAAAGGGGCCTCTGTCAATGTGGCTAGAGTGAATCTACAGCTGTTTAGGTCTTCGGAAAAGATATATTTAAAATCAGTAGTGCTGGGGTTATCTTCTCTTGGAAACAAGGGTGAAAATCAATACCAAGTATGTTCTTGTAATGTGAATACTCTTTGGGTAAGATAAATGTTACGATGTGTTCATTAGAAACTGTTAACAGCAAAAAAAATGTAAAATGTATTTTTTCTCTATATTAGGAAAAAATAATGTCATTTACCCAGTGCTCTGTGAGTCTGGGAAATACAACACAAGCACACTTCCCCAATAATTATGATGGATAAAACACATGCAAAAATGACCGCCTTCACAGGCCAACTCATTATGATTGCTTGTGACTGTGTTTGTGAAAATGATACCTTATAACTGACTTAACTTATGGGCTTCTTGAAGTTCAGGAGTGTTCCTTGGGTTCCCAGTAGTTGGCTACATCATTGTCCATGAGGAATCATTCCTACTTTTTAATATTTATTTTTATTTTTTATGCTTTTATTGCTGTTTTTGTATTTTGGACATTTTTTCTCAGTTCTTTTCTCAGTTCATTCTAGATCTAAGCAGAGGAAAGAGCCTTGTCTCTCCAGAGGAACCAAAATCAATGGTGAAGATTAAATTAGGAGAAAGGTAACTATGAAGGTCACTGATTTCTTCACTGTTTACCTATAAAAAGAAGTAGATCTCTACTAAAAATTTTGGCAGAGTGCTAACTATATTTGTACATATTAATTGAAGATTAGTTCTCATGTTATCAGAGGACAGTATACAAGGTGCCAAGGGAGAAAACCAATCAATGATCCTACCTAGCTGTAAAGCATAATGAACAAAGACAAGCCCAGCAAACTATCACTGTCGGTGAAGTACTGGTACTTTTATCTTGGGGGTAATCAACAGCTGTCTAATTGGAATTAAGGCCTGCTGAATGGGAGAAAACTCATGTATGGTCCTGTAAGCATAACCACATACAAATGGGTGGAGTGATAACAGATCCTCGAGAAAAACCAACCTTTGCCACATGCTTAGACCAACATAATTTCTTACTTTATTCTAAATATATATATAATTATTTTATTTACAGACAAGTGTATCTTTCACCACTCATCAAATACGTTTTGTTTTGCAGTAGATTACAGAGTTGCAGAACTGTCACATGCAGAGAATAAGATCTCCAAGATGCTTAGCCCTAAGTGGCACATCTTCAATGCAACCCATACACTTAGGATAATGCATCTCTTAACTCTCACCAGAGACTTTTCCTTATGCAGCTGATGATGATTAACAAAAAACCCCAAATGGCCAATGTTCACAGAACAAGAGGCCACAAAGTGCTTATCCCTAATAGGATTCACATTTTAAACCTCTGCCTACCGTAGGCTCAGGAATCATTGTGGGAGAGGAAGCATAAAGCTTTAAGAGCCACAGTTTGTGGGTGACCCCAAGGGACCAGAGTCATCCAGATAGCTGGTAGGTTACTCATATAAATTAACAGCAATGTTGACAGTATACAAAAGACTTTTGCAATGCCAAACTAGACAAGATCCCAGGGCAGATGTGGGAAGTGGGTAAGAAATCCCAATCCAACCTAAGCAACTGTTGACAATTAATGACTACTGGGATAGAGAGAAACAATGCCTCACATGATGGGATTCTTGGTGGACCCAGTGGATGGAACTACACATTTGGGGACACAAATCAAACTCTACAGGCCATGTATGTATGTATGTATGTATGTATGTATGTATGTATGTATGTTGCATACATGTGTTTGCCAGGATACTGAAGTAGGTGAGGGGTAGTGAGTGGGAAGAGCTACAGATAGGGGAGGAGAGCTAAGTGGCCTCAATAAAAATAAAAGAACAAAGGATAGAGTGGGGGCCCACACCTTTAATCCTAGCATTCAAAGGCAGGAACAGACGCAGAAGTAGGTGGATGTCTGTGATATCATATTAGTCTGGTCTACATGGAGAGTTTCTGGCCAACCGGGGCTACTGAGTGAGGCCCAGTCTCAACAGAAAGGAACATAGAAAAGAAAAACACTACAAAAGGAAGGAAGGAAGGAAGGAAGGAAGGAAGGAAGGAAGGAAGGAAGGAAGGAAGGAAGAAAGAAAGGGAGGGAGGAAAAGGGCGACATCTACTTAAGTTAATTTTGTTCCGTATCTGATATAAGGTTCTTCAAGGAATATAAGATTGTATTTTATTTTTCACCAAAGATACATGTTGTTTTCTAGATAGTTGTAAACTCAGCAGGAATAAAGATTGAAAAAGTCTCCTAAAGTTTGTGTGGCTCATTCAGTTTTCTTCAGGGCTGTGCCTACTGCTTCTTGCTGACATGGTATCATGTATATTCAAGCCCAGAACATTTTACTCTTGTTTCTATCTCCAGTGAGCTGTCTGTCAAAGTCCATACATAGTGTCCAACAGAAGAGGAGAAAAGGAAGGAGCAACTAGCATTGAAAATAAAAATACAATGTTTGGATCCACTAGCTTTCTCTAACCTACTAACAGTCTACATAAAAAAGGGGAAGTCCTGAGTCAAACATTTTCAAGTGGGCTTTAGCCCCAGATATGCAAGAAATGGTACACATATATCAAACATCTTTTTACTTTTTATTTTGTCTGCATGAATATTTTGCCTGCATGTATGTCAGTGCACCATTGCAAGCAATGCCTGAAGAGGCCAGAAGAGGGTGTTGAATCCCCGGAACTAAAATTACAGATGGTTTATAGTTGCCAGATGGATGCTGGGAATGGAAACCAGCAGCCAGTGTTCTTAAGAGCTGAACCACATTTCTGTCTCTGGGAAAGGTATAGTCTTTATATTGGTTATTGTCACAATAATGCCAAAAGAAAAATAGCTTGAGAGTCATTCTTACCATTAAAAAAATCTATCAAAAGGAGAGCAAATATGTCAGTTTAATAGAATTTTCCAAGAATGAGCCTCTAGTTGAGAATGATTGCAGAGAGATAACAGAATTCTTAGCATACCTCTCTGCAATTATTTATCTATATTCTCTCCTATTTTGTTCACCAAAATTACAACTATAACCATAATTCTGAAAATGTTTTAGCCATTTTTGTCCATTTTGCTCAACCTTTACTTTCAGCTTCTTACCAAATCAAACACATAGCTGGTGCTCAATAACTAGAAGCTAAAGGAATGAAAAGTAGCCAGATCTGGTGGCTCCTGCCTTTGGAGGCCAAGACAGAAGATAAAAAGTTCTAGACCAATCTAGGATACAGGGCTAATCTTTGTCCCCCCCCAAACAAACCTGAACAAAACAGAAAAAGACATCCAATTAATTTATTAATTAAACAAATAAATAAAATCAACATTTTTCATTTTCTATTTGAGATTCAGAAGTCCAGCTCTACCCCCATCCCTTTCTGGAAAGCCTTTATATGTTCCCATATGGTACACACTACTTGCATTAGAACAGGCTAGTCTTGGAAGTTGGGAATGAGTGAACCAGAAAAAAATAATTATCTTGTCCTTTTGCCTTATCTGAAACTTTTGACATTAGCAACAGTCTTAAGCAATAACCTAACTGCCTTAAGGCAGCTTGCCAGGTGAGAGAATTAGCATGTCAGCAGGCTGATACGGTATCCATTCATTTATTTCCAACCTACAGTCCCTTTCACAAGAAAAAACAAAGAACATATGGGGAAGTCAATGATAAATCATTTTAGCATGGAGATCTATTAGACACTTAACAAGTTACAGTGAGATAAGCACAAGTTAATGTGAGGGATTAGAACTGAAAACAATTACTACATAAGAGATAATTTCATAATTTTATGAAAAGTGACTCAGGTATCATTCCAAATAGCATGGTCTGGTAGAAAAGAATGTAGAACAGTGTGTCAGGAGCCAGGACAGTCTCTGTTCTAAAACACAATCACATAAACTTGAGCAAGATATTTAGTATATTTTTATTGAATTTTTTAATGTGTTTCATACATACTTTTTCACTTGTTCTCAATCACCATTATACCCACTTCCCACTTTGCCCCCTCCTGCATGCCTCCCTCTCACCCCTCCCCCAGTATTCACACATTCATTTGTGGCAGTCCATTGGGCCAAACTACTCTCCCTGACCACTCCTCAGTCCTAGTTCATCACTTGAGCTCTAGTCAGCCTATCTGGAGTCCCTTTCCTAAAGAAGGCCAGGACTTCCTCACCGGACTGCCATCAGCTGCCAATATCTCCTCAGCCAAGGCTGGGCTCTGTTACCCATTTCTGCAGTTTTGTGCTGGGTTTTTGTCCAGCTGAGCTTGCATGGGTCTTGTTCATGCTGGTTATAAATGCTTTAGGTTCATATGGACAGGATCTCAGGAGCCTGTAGGATTCTTCTCATTTGGGCTTGTATCACCTCCCTGGCTCTTACAATCTTTCCACCCCATCTTCTCTAATGTTCCTTGAGCCCTGAGTGGGTGAAGCCGAATATAGGCAACCTGTTCATGGACCCACATTCTGTAGACTCCTAAACTTTACCGTTTGGCCTTTCAGGCCCTTTTGAGTTCCTGGTCTCCTGTTGCATGGAGGAGTTTCCTTATAGAGAGTTAGGTAGTTAATGCCTTCTTGGGTCATTGTTCTATGATGCTTGGGGCATAAGTGTAGAGGTTGCATTGTAGATGTAGGAATGAGCAATTCACAGACTGTGTCTGAGTGTATCCAGTTGTGGGACTCTGTACAATTCCTATCTGGTGCAGAATAAACTTTTCTGGGTGGTGTCTAGGATATATGTTTGTAAATAAAAGGATACTTCTTTTGTACTTAGTAAGATGTTACCTTAGCCTAGGGATGTGCCAACCTTGGGGATTTCTCTAAGATCTATGACCTCTCTGGCTGTGTACATGTGGCTATGTTTACAATACCAAACGTGAGTTTCCTTACATTGAGTGGGCTTTAAGTCCAATTAGTTAGCCATTGATTTCCTACAAGATAAAAGTGTCACTATTGCATGGATGTCACTTGCTCTGCTGGTCATTGACATGGATATGTGGTCTTGAGGCTGATGTTGGACCATTGATTGATGATCTCTCTTAGCAGCTTGCATAGTGCTCTCCAAAGCTATGAGAGCTCTCCTTCAGGGGAGGTGGCTTCCAGATCAGATCCAACTCCATTGCTCAAGATTCTGTCTCTGAAGTATGTTTTGTCTTCAGCAGTAGGGTCTTCCCTTCAGGTTCTAGGAGGCAATAAATGGCTGTGGCAATAGCCTGTATAATTTGGGGAGTCTCTTGGACTGCCCTGGGCAAGTACTCATAGGAAGGTTTCTTTGTCTGGAACTGTTTCTTGTTATGCAGTCTCCATCTTTGCATGTGGACTTATGTAAAGGTATTTTATGTGTAATTTGTCAATAGAGTGTTAGGTTAATATGACTCTCTCAGGTTTTTTCATGCCTTGAGTCTGTAAAGTCAAAACCACTTTGAGATATTATCTTACTCCAATAAGACTGGCTAGGATCAAGAAAACAAGTGACACCAAGTGCTGGAGAGGTTGTGGGGAAAGGGGAACACTCATCCACTGCTGGTGGGAATGTAAACTCATACAGCCACTATGGAAAGCAGTGTGGAGAACCCTTGGAAGACTTGGAATGAACTTGTCACCCGACCCAGCCATACCACTCCTGGGCATGTACCCTCAAGACTCACTCCACCGCAGAGATACATGCACGGCCATGTTTATTTCAGCTCTCTTCTCAATAGCAAGGAGCTGGAACCAACCCAAATGCCCCTCATCTGATGAGTGGACAGAGAAAATGTGGTACATCTACACAATGGAGTTCTATGCAGCAGTAAAGAAAGATGACATCATGAGATTTGCAGGCTGGAGCTAGAGGACATCATGCTGAGTGAAGTAACACAGTCCCAGAAAAACAAACAAGGATTGGTATCCCCCATCTGTGGATGCTAGTGCCAATTACCTAGTTGTAAGTATTTCTTGTTCACGACCCCTTGAGCTTTTGTCCAAAGCAGTTGGGAGTGATGCATATTGGAAACAACAACAACAGAAAGGACTGCATGGAAGAACTGACTGAAACAGTGAACTTCTGCTCGAAACAGTCAACTTCCCCATGGAAAATATTGAGAAAGACTGAGAAAGAGATGAAAAGCATGTTTGGCAGAATGCATGAGCTCTGGTGGGGTGGGGGAATGGGGGTGACACGGGTCTAGATTTGTTGAAAAAGTAAAAATAAATTTATGTGAAAAAAAAGAAAAAAAGGAAAACATTGAACTAGATGGACTGTAAGGCAATACAATTTTATTAACTCTTATCTTTATCTGGTTTGTGACAGAACATTTTAATATTGCAGATTTTAATAGCTTGAAAGCAAAACAAACACTTTAAATCTTATTGCTAACATACTAAGAGCAAACCATGACATTTTTATTATAACCTAGGATGTAAAATGCACTTAAATAAATGAATTTCAATTTATAACTTTAAATAACATGACAAAGCAGATGAGAATTATAGTCTGCACCAATAATAACAATGACCATATTAAAACACACACACACACACACACACACACACACGGACACATAAAAACACTTAAAAGGCTAGGTAGATAGCTCAGTGCATAAAGTGCTTGTTGTGCAAGTATGAGAACCAGAATTCAATCCCCAGACCCCAGTAAAAATCCTGTTGTGGTGGCATGCATTCGTAATCTTAATACTGTGAAGATGAGATAGGAAGACCCAGGGTTTCCTGGCCAGGAAGCATAGCCTACATGGCAAGTACTGGGCCAATCAGAGACTTGTTTCAAAGAAAACGTGGGTGGCAACTGAGAAGGAAGGACATGCCAGGTTGTTCTCTGGCTTCCGCATGCACAGGTAAACAATACTTACACAAAGTCACTTAAACTTTTTTCTGATTATGTTATTAACATAGGTTCAAGATAGGCAATAAACTCTATATTTATATACATTCACAATTAATAAAAATTCTGTCCTTTGCCCCAAGAAATACCCTGTGTTAGAGACTTCTTAACTATACTCAGTTTCTCTCTCTCTCTCTCTCTCCTCTTATTTCTTTTAAATTTTGGACCTGTGGCCTTATAATGGTAGCCCAGGCTTGTCTCTGCAGTTCTGGGGACTGATGTGGGCTGCATACCCATCCTCCAACTTTAAACTGCTGCATCCTTTTTCCTTCACTACCAGGAGCATTTGGACCTTAAGTATTTCATATGAGATCTAAGCATTCCTCAGTCATTAGACTTATATTTATTAAATAAATATCATAGATGGAATAGCTTCATATTTAATTGCAAATTTCTTACTTAAGAGTAACTTTTGGAAAATATTATGCAAAAGATTCTAATACTGTGGTGTTCTTAATCACTGGCATATCAGTATTAATTAGATAAATAAATGTGCATGGAATTCAAATTTTTATATGGATTTTTTAAAATTGCTGTTTTGAGTATTAAAAACAGTGGTTACAAACCTTAAAAACTGTATCACCTCTTCGATCTTATTCTTAACTTCTGCTGTTTGTATCTTTTTGTGTGTTTGTTATTTTTTTATTTCATGAATTTCCAGAATCATTTTCTTACAGTCTTCTACTCTCACCAAATATTCTTTTTCTTTACTTGCTTACCTTTATTTCTACCAGAATACACACTTCTCATGCGTTTATAGTTCCTTATCTTTCAATGGCTTTTCGTTTATTTCCTGAGGACTCTAACTTAATGCATTGTTTTGGCCAATGAATGCCATGTGTATAAACTGACAGCAGAGCAGGACATATGTGGCAGGGAAATTGAGTAGACATGTCCTTTGGAAAAGCCTCTTCAGTAAAGCCTGCTTTTGGGTTGAGATACTGTCTTGTCAAAAGAGGTCACTTGCAATAAGGGATTAACATTGGTAATTACTAAACACCTCTCATCAGTAATATTAGATACTTATTATTTACACAGACTTTTAGGTGTTCTTTGATTAGATTAAACTGGTTTGGATAAGAACTTAGATATCTTATATAGGAATAAGCCCTACACACTGAGCACATGATAGTATCTAACCCCTGTAGTCTTTGTCTTTAAAATATTCATTATACATTTCATATATATATGTGCGTGTGTGTGTGTGTGTGTGTGTGTGTGTGTGTGTGTGTTTGTGTGTGTGTGTGCCCATGAAAGCTAGAAGAGGACATCTTATCTCCTGGAGGTGGAGCTATAGACAATTATGAGCTCCCTGATGTGTGTGTGTGTGTGTGGGGGGGGTGATGGAAATTGAATTGAAGGCCCCTGGAAAAGGTGTCAAGTAATCCTAACTGCTGAGAAATCTCCCCAGTCCTCATGATAATCTCTCTTTTTTAAAATCAACAAAATTACTTAATATTAAACTATTGAAAATTCCTTTAAAATCTGGTCTTTGAAATAATCCAAATAATGAAACAATTAAGAACATTTGTCCCACCCCAGAGCAAACTAGACAAGTAGCTTAGCATGCTCGTCTCTAGACTAGTGGTCCATCCACAAGCAAGGCCAGATCTCTATGGTGACTTCCAGGCAAAACACATCATCTGGACACTAGAGTCTGCTTACATGAAGTATCTGGATAACCACCACATAGGACTTTGCAGACCCCTGGCCATTGCTCTGGCTCAATTTCAGTGGATTCTTAGATTTTGAGCCTCTGATACAATTGCTTCCTTTGCAAGTACAGGACAGCCCCGTCCAAAAATGAACAGGGCTATGCCATGTGGGATTATTCTAATTATCATTGAAACCTTGTGGCACACATGGAAGTCTGACAGCATTTCACCATCCAAACCTGAGGAAGGCAGTCCACTTGCAAAGTGGTGGACACTGACCTGGACTCCCTCTCCCAGCCCAGAACACTTAGCCCTGCCTCCTCCTGTTCTCCAGGTGATCTCTCAGCATTCTCCCATGTACTGATGCCCTGACCTCTCTTATCTCTCTGACTCCATTGTTCATGGTTGGTAGCCTGAGGAAGAGCAGGATGTGGTCTGAGAGTGTTAGAGAGCCAGGCCCATGACATGTCGTCTCTTTTGAGGAATCACTAGTAAGACTAACAAATAAGAAAAAAAAAATTCTGAAGAGTATTCTGTCCTCTCAAGTACTGATTTAAAACTGAGTCTGGTACCTGTGAATAGTTTCACTGATAATAAAATTTGAATATGTGGCATTAACACTGAGAGAAAAAGAATGATTCTTTCAGGGTAATATGATATTCACGTGGAAACAATGTTTTACTATACACTGGGAAAGCTGATATACTTCCAGTACCTATATGACAACTATGTGCTTGTCCATTGTTCGGTTGCTTTCTTTCTGTATTAATATTGAATTTTACATTGACAAAATAGCATTAATATGTGGCAGTTATTCCTTTTTTCTACAGACTGTTAAAAAAATTGACTAATGTATCTCATATATTTGTGACTATGTAACTGATATTTAATTCTTTTAAAACTCTCTTTAAAGTCTCATTTTCTTTTAAACCTAAACACCATGTTTTATTAATATTTCTCTCCCTGTGATAATTTTTCTCCATTCCTTAGGATTGTCTTTGGTGAAGAATAGATGTGAGGTTCTACATCACAGGATCTCTCATCAGTGCTTGAACATCTCATCTTTTTCATTGGTTTGCTTAAGATGTGATAACTAGTGATTTAATAGAGACATTGAAAATACTTTTGGAAGAATGGAATGCACTATTTCTGTGAAAATTTAGGAAGTTTCAGAAGTAGAATACTCGTCTCATTCTTTATCTCCTATATTCTTTTATCAAGCATAAATTTGTTTGCAGAATCTCCAGCTCTCAGACTGTTTCAGTCTATGGTCATGACAAAATGAAAGAAAACAAGGCCATTTCATGATATTGTCTGAGTCAACCCCAGATCCTTTGTTGCTGTACTCTTCTCAGTATTCTCAGCTGAAGGAGCAGCTGCTGCTTCTGCACCAATTACATCCTCACCCCCATTCCAGTCTACCTTCTCTCCAGACATGCTGTACTGTACTGAGATACTCAGTCATAGAACTGCTCTTGTTTTTGACAACATCAAATTTAGAGAAGACACTGCTTTTTCAGAACTTCCCACACAGATGGCTCAACCAAAGCCCCAATCCTATGAGTTTCTAGCATTCTCCCACTGACAAGCCCCATGAATTCATGTAGTGTCATCCTTTGCCTGAGCAGTAATAATCAAAACCTGTTTAGTGAGAGGAAAATTTGTAGTGCATTGTTAACTTGCCATTTTTTATGGGTAGGGGGGCAGAAGGGGAAGAGAGCCCAGATTAGATGAATAATTGAAGGCTCATCCTGGGACCCCAAAGCATAGAACCCATGGGAAAAGAAGGCAGATAGAATGAGGAAGGGAGTGACCTAGAAAAGGCTGAAGATACCCCTTGGGTTTGACCTTTAATACAAAGAAAGGGAAAAATCCACGGTTCAGCATGCTGATGGAGGCCTTAACAATGATCTGGTGTGAGAGACTACAACATTCAGAGAATACTCAGCACTGAAGCTGTTGGAACTAGGGAAGACTTACAAAGAAGCAATGAAGGAACCCCTCATCACCTGGCTTGTGATGATATGGGACATGGGAACAGATGATATTAGTTTATGTGCTGAAGAAGCATTAAAGGTGGACAATATAACCACCAATCTCTCTTTGCTCCTTGAGACATAGACTGCATAACCTGAGGCAGCACAGGGGGAATCAGTCCCTGGTGGACTGGCTTGTATGAGCCATTTGATACTTGGTCATCCCAAGTGGAGGCTCCAGGCTTGTAGGTTGGAGGACAATAGAGGAGGGGCAAGAATTACTGAGAGAACTAGTTATGAAGAAAGCAATGCATGGTGCCCAGTTCACTGGGCCAGGGAGTACTGTATTCACCAGAGATTTAAGGAAGAACTTGATTCAGTAGGGAACTCTGAGTAGGGAGCTGTATTAGTCACTTTTCTGTTGTTGTGATAAAACCACCATAACCAAGTGAACTTATAAAAGGAAGAGTTTATCTGAGCTTATGATTGATGGCTCCAGGGAACTAGAGTCCATTGTGGCGGGAGGCATGGTGGCTGGAGCTGGAGCTGGAGTAGAAAGCTGAGGTTCACATCTCGCAATAAGTACCATCAAGAGAGGGAGAGACTGGAGACCACAAGGCTTGTTAAACTCACTAAGCCTGCCCCCAATGACGTACTTCCTTCAGCATGGCCACACCTTCTAAGACCTCCAAGAACAGTGCCTCCAACTGGAGACAAAATGTCTGAATACTTAAAGCCTATGGGGGGGACACTCTCATTCAAACCACCACATTCCACTCCCTGGCCCCCATAGGCCATATAAAATGCAAAATGCATTTAGTCCAACCTTAAAAGTCCTCATAGTCTTTACCAGTCTCAGTTCTATTCAAAAGTCTATAGTCCAAAATCTCTTCTGAGACACAGGCCAATCTCTTAACTGTAAGCTCCAGTAAAATCAAAAGGCAAATTACATACTCCCAACATACAATGGAACTGAATACACACTCCCATTCTAAAAGGGAGGAATGGAGGCATAGTGAAGAAATACTGGACCAAAATAAGACCAAAAACCAGCAGGGCAAACACCAAGTCCAGTAGCTCCATGTGTGACTTCTGGGAATTTATTTCCAAAGGGCTTAGATGGCTCAGCTCTTCCAGGATTGCATGCAACATGGATCTCTTCCTTAGGCTGGTACCACTCCTTGTATGCAGCTCTCCTTGGCAAATATCTCAAAGCTCTGGCATCTTGAATGTCTTCTTGGGGGTCTCTGCTGCCAACCAGGCTTCACATTCACAACTTCACACAATGGCCTATCAGGGCCTTCTTTATTCAGGGACACCCCTGCTGCACTCTGCCTGGTCTCTGTGGCTCTCTGAAACTGAGGAGGAAGAACTGATAACCTCTTCACTCTTGCATCCTTCATGCCTCTAAAGCCAACACCACATGAATGTTGAATGAAATTGCCGAGTTTGGCTGCAAGTTCAGGAAGAACTCTCTCCTACTTTAACCACATTTGCAAATTTTCTCTGCCCTGGACTTGTTGGAGTAGAAAACGCTTTCAGTATTTTCCTTTCAAAATTTGGAGGTTTAGCTGGGTGTGGTCTTGCCCTGAAGGTACTGTTTCTGTTGTTTACTTGTAAATCTTGAGGCCCCTCCTTAATCACTTTAATCTCACTTTTCCACTGTTTACTTGTAAATAGCTAGGCCTCACCTTAATCACTTTAATCTCCTTATCAAAAGGAACCTCTCCTTCACGTGCCTTGGCCCTACCTTTAATCTTCCTAGTGTGGCTTTCAGATCCAAACTGTACATTCTATATTTCTTTCTGCCCCATCTGCTCTGCTTCACTGTAGATCTGTACAATATTCACCATTAATAGACATGCCACAATATCTACATTAGGCTGTCTTGAAATATCCTCTGCCAAAGACATTAGTCCATTGCTTCTCAATTTAGCATCAGGCAAGCATTTGGGCTGTGGGCAAACTGCTGCCAGACTCTTTATCAAAATATCCTAGTTGCTGCCTAAGTCTTTATTTTCCTCTGGAACTCTTCCAGGCTTCTACTAGAATGGCCTGTTAAGCTCTGCTTACATTAGTCAACAGCTTTTCTAGCCCAAAGTTTCAAAGTCTTCCACATTTCTCCAAACATCCACATAGTCAGGTTCTTCACAGCCAACAGCCCTCTCTCTGGTACCAAATAACTGTATTAGTCACTTTTCTGTTGCTGTGATAAACCACCATGACCAAGGGAATTTATAAAAGGAAGAGTTTATTTGAGCTTACAATTGACGGTTCCAGGGAACTAGAGTCCATTGTGGTGGGAGGCATGGCGGCTGGAGCTGGAGCAGCAAGCCGAGGGTCACATCTTGCAATAAGCAACATCAAGAGAGGGAGAAACTGGGGACCACAAGGCTTATTAAACTCACTAAGCCTGCCCCCAATGGCCACACCTTCTGAGACCTCCAAGAACAGTGCCACCAACTGGAGACAAAATGTCTGAATACTTAAGGCCTATGTGGGGGCACTCTCATTCAAACCACCATTGGAGCCAAAACAGGCATGGAGCTTTAGAGGCTTTGCTGAGTCCCTTAATGGGGCAGGATCTTTCCAAATTAGGAGAGGCTTTAGCAGATCAAAATGACTTAGACCAGCAGGTAAAGTCTGCCTGTAAAAGAATAGAACAACCTTAAAGAGATATTAAAAAGATGAAACAGAGATGTCTGCTTGGGTTACTTGAATGTAAATGTGGCAAGATTTATGTTGAGCCCAAGTTCCAAAAGAAAAAGACGTATAAAAAGCCAAATTCCATGCTAAAGAGTTTCTAGAAAACTTTAAAACTTGAGAAACTTTTCACAAAAGGAATATAGAAGATAAAAACTGCCCCAGGGGTGAATAGTACCCCCCCAGATTATCTGGTTCAATTTCTCTCCTATGAAAGTTTGAGGGGTGGAGACAGATTGTTTGGCCAGCTTCTTACTGCCCCAGCAGCCACCTGTGGTCAATGAAGAGAAAACAGGTATATCTATAGCTGGAAGTCAGACCCAGGGCCTGCCTGACCCAGGGAACCAACAGGTACAACAGGGGCAAGCTAGGCCTTGTTTCTCCTTGGCCCTGTGCAGGGCCAGGCAGCTTGACCCAGCCTCAATAAGTGTATCAAGGATAAAGAAATGTGGGAATACTTTATGTAAAAGTCCTAGGATACCAAATGGCTTCAAAAAAATGATTAAAGATAGTAAAGAAGTAACCAAACTAATACCCCCTTTCCATGCTTTTGTACCCAACATGGATCTGTTAAGAAAATAATTGATACAAATGGATAAAATCTTTCCATGCTGTGCTAGACATTGTATGTTTGATTTAATATATAATGCTAATGTCTGAATGTTTTGCAGAATTCGAACTCATTTGAGAGGTATCAAGTACACCAGAAGAAATAAAGGAGAAAGTAAATTCACAAAGTGTGCTCAAGGCAAGTATAGCTGTAAATTCCTTGAAGCTTTATGGCTAGATGAGGCACAAGTGATATCCACCAGGATGGCTGAGAAAGTTTACAACAGCCTGGGTATATAGATGCCAGTGTATAACAGATATCTTATAAGAAAATAGAGGCTCCCCCAAATTGTATAATTATTAAATAAAAATTGTTGTACCAGGGTTGGTTTGCCCACCCCTCCCCCATGAAATGTTGGCCAGGGAAGCTCTGGAGGCTGCCCAAACAAAAAAGGCTATTGCCACTAATATTGCTTTCATACCTAAAGCAGATGATAAGACCCAGTTATTGAAGATGCCACATGATTTGAACGCAATGGAGAAATCAAGCTGAGACTAAGCTGGAAACTCCCTGCCACTGGGCGACTGCCCTTCATAATGCCAGAAAGTGCTATGCAGATGGCTATAGGAGTACGATCCCCTACAGTTCTGCATATTGATGGACTGCATGTGCTGCACTATGGGCATGTCAAGCAACATATTCCTGCTGGTGCAAGAGTGGCTTGTCTAGTATATGTACAACTAGCAAATTTCCAATTCTATCTTAGGGTAATTTCTCCAGAAGGAACACACATCTGGCACTGTAAGCCAGGTCAACTCCCAGTGGTGGGGAAGTTATTGGCCTAAATGAGGAAGCCATTGCAATTGTTTTGTTAGATGGATGTGATGCACCTGCTAAGATACTGTCCAAGAATTTGTGTTTACATCCATAGGTTAGGTTAATATAGCAGTCAATGTTTGTTTAGGTGTCCCTTCTTTCTATTGGTGTTCTTTATTGTAAGAGGAATACTACTAAAATGTTCCAACAGCTCATCGAAAACAAAAGTTCAGTGTTTCATCATTATGGGCAAAAGATCATCCTACATTTGTCTCTCCCTCCAAGGGTCAGAGACTCTTGCAGAACAGGATGGCAGAAAGAATGTAGGAGTTGGAGGAAGGGGTGGAGTGTTGTATAGAATTTTCCTGTGCCTGGCCTCCCAACCAACCATTTGGCCTGAATTGTATGTATAGAAGAGAAGAGTATAAGTGAGGAATCTGGAGGGGTGGGGGGGGCACAGGATCTTGGCATTTTGTGCAACTTTCAGGTTATCACAGCTAGAGACTTTCATGTGTGGCCTTTGGGGGGTGGCACCCACATTTCTGTAACTAACCCCCTCACCAATTGCTTTCTTAGTAAGCCCAATAAAATCACTGCTTTGGTGAAATTGTACCTTGCTTTGTCTTAGAGACTGGGGGAGGAGGGGGATGGACACAATTCATGCCTCCCTGAAGGAATTTTAGCAACATAGATGATCATTACCTCATTGCTCCTCACACGTGACCTGCTTGCCATGCACCAATAACTCATCATCTTAATTACTATGCATTACTTTTTCTTAATTTGAAATTGTTCACATAATAGAGATGCTTATAATCATCTTGAAATTTTCATTTTATTTTTTAACATTGTTAAGGGAAGAGAATAAAACTGAGTGAAAAGAATTTGGTTTCTTTGATTTTGCTTGTCTTTATTAGCAAAGAAATTTATTGAGAATATTTTAGGTGCACAACCACTTAAAGTTATCTTCTTTTTTTCTTTTTTTTCCATTTTGTCTTTTCCCTTCTGAAATCTGTTAAATTACACCTTTGAACCATTGTAACTTATGATTTCAAGATTAGGACCAGCTGCTCAGCAGCTTGATTGAATAGCCTGTTATACTTGAAGGATATTATTAAATTTTCCTTATGCTTTCTCTTCTACAATTGGATTTTCTTTGGCTTTTTTCTTACAACCTCACTTTTTCAATATTTATTCATGTCTGTTATCCTCAGAACTTCTCTTCAATTTTTACTAATCTTCTAGTACATATTTTGACATCTGTAGATGAGAAAGCAAAGTCTTGTCATATTTTACCCCATTCCTTTCCCGATTATACTACTTAAAAAGTAAGCTAATGCAGTTTACTTAAGTAAACTTTGATATAATACAATTATATTTGGGGGGCTGGAAAAATAGCTCAGTTTATAAGCTCTGCCCACACAGAGGACGCATATTCAGTTTCCAGCACCCACATTGTGGCTAATAATTGTCTGTAATTCTAGGTCTAGGGAATCTTTTGTCCTCTCCTAGCCTCTGTGGACATTGTATGCAGACAAAACATTCACAAGTAAATAAAAACATTTTAAAAATTATATTTTCAATTTTGGTCAAATTACAATGGTCCAAGTTGATATTAATCTTTATAGTTTGAAATCATTTGGGTGTGGTTTTATTTGGTGGAATTATGTTTAGTCATTGATGACTTTATTACTTGTACTCTATTATCTCAAAATCAAACATATGGGAATGCAGGGATCCAGTATAAGGGAAATTTATTGTTCTAATAAGATCTAAGAGCATTGCTGTTCAAAAACAAAACAAAACACTACATAAAAACAACTGAATAGAATTAGAAGCTATTCCCTCTTCCTACTACAGAATTGGGCATTTTGTATCAGATTGTCTTAAGTATATTCTTAAATATTGTTATCTGTTCATGAAAAGAAACAGCATTCAATTAGGAGTAGTAAGTTCCAGAGGGTTATTATAAATACTGTATACTTGAAATCACTGAGAGATTTTGAACATCACATCATAAGAAATGATTAGTATGTGTAGCTTCAGCTTTAGTTAATTGTACTATAATGTGTAAATATATCAAAATATTAGTATAATTATTCTGAAAATGCTTTAAGATGGAGAAGATATGTGACATCAAGTATTAGGTATTTAGAATTGATACCCATTCTGCTTCATAATCTCTTGCAACTATAATTAAAATTATTGCATAAACATTTTTTAAAAAAGAAAGCACAAAAATAATAAAAAATCAGGTTCTGAAAATTAACACCTATTATTAACACCCCCCCCACACCACAATATACTCTAAACATGGAAAACAATCCCATCTTACTTTAATATTACTCACTTTTAGTGAGTAAAATATACTTTTAGATGCGTTTCTAATGTGCGACTTGCTCAGCTTTTAATTTAAAATGTTTATTTCCAAAAGCAGTGCATACTAGAGACACAGGAAATGTGAACACAGGCATGTTTGGTATCAGAGGTCAAATGTAAAGGGAAAAACCTCAGCTGAGTGGGCTGTGCATTGGGGAAGTCATGAAAACTAACTCGGGAGTTCATGGGTCAAAATTTCCAATCTCCAGTAATATGAGCTTAAACTTATAAGATGATTCAAAAAGTAACTGTGAATCTGAAGAAAATGAGTTTTAATAGAGCTAAGCTAGGGCCTTTTCTGGTAGATGCATGGATAAGTGATTTCTTGCTAATGGCTATTAGACCCAAGAGGTTTTACCTTCATGTTCTTTTATCTATGACTTTACAATGCTAAATTTAAGTTATTGTCTGCCTTTTTTCATTTCCAGGGTGTGCCTGGTTTAAAACAGTTAGGAATATTCTCGCCCCTAAAAAAAATAAATTTTATAAGTGATAATTGGAAAGAATCAGAAAATTCTATTTCCTTAAAGCTCACTTAATAGAAACATCACAAGTCTTCTCTTCATGCTATCATATTTTCCCTCAGGCTGCATATGAACATGACACTGTTGGTAGATCTTAGTCACCCTTGGGTAGAGGGAGCACAGAAAAGGCCAGTGGCCATCTTGTCTGCCAGGATTTCTTCTGCCTACATGGTCTCTGTGAGTAAAGAAAAAGATTTCCTCTATTTTTTTTTTAAATCTCATTGTAAAAACATAGCAGCTTGACTACTTGATATTAAGAGACAAATTCTTACTTTTAAGAGGCCTATAAATCAGAAAGTTTTCAATCATTAAGTAACCACGAAGCCAACAATATAGTTACAAGTATTCTGGTAGTTTCTCCACTAGGTTGGCAAAGCATATTAATAGGAAATCTACTTTCTGAATAGCTCAGGGTTTGTGTAAATGATACTGTTTGTCATGCTACTGTTAAATAACCACATATCCAAAAGCACTTTGGGCTTGAAGAATTTCATAAAGTAAAAAAACACCAAGTTCTTTGTAGTAGGAAATAAAGCATCAATCTTATTTTCTCTTGTTCAGAAAAATCCTTTAGGGTATTGGAGAAGTAAGTAAAACATAGAATTTCTACAAACTGCAGAACCTGTCATTTTTGTCATACAAGCTTATATTCCTATCTAAAAGTTATATATATATATATATTTATATATATATATATATATTAAAACACTATAAGTTTTAATTATTGTTTTCAATTTAGGATACAAAGTGAATTTGAATTTTCAACTCTATTAAAAAATACCTTTAAAAAAGTACTTTGGGTATTTTCATTTAGTGTTAAATTTTAACACAATGTAGTAAAGTTACTATTTATCTATTTACTGTAAAATGGTAAATATCATAGAAATACAATATGATATTAAGTTGCCAGGCATAGTGGCACTTGAAATGTAGAGAAAAGATCACAAGTTCATGGTCATCCTAAACTACATAGGAAGTTGGAGAGCAGTGTGGGGTTCATCAGACCATGTTTCTGAAAACAGAAAAAAAGATAAAATTAGGAAACCCCTCACAAAATATTAAATAAAATCAAATCCCTTGAATCTTCACTTTCCTATAAACTTGTAAGACTTAAATTATTATGCTCACATCTATTTACCTGCCTGTCAATCACCATTACATTTTTATATCTAATCTTGCACTATATGAATAATAATAGAAGACAAACCAGGGCTGGCTTGTGACACCCTTTGTCATGGTCTATTTATTTTATCCATTAGAAGCCTGAGTGGAATTGTACTAATGTTGAGAATGTTTCCCAGTGCAGTGCATAATGGAATAGTGAAATTGCTACTGACAAAGTAGGCAGTCCTGTGCCAGAGGCAGTAATCAGCATGTTAATGAGTTACGGTTGCCATCATACATAAGATATCTTTTTTTTTCTTTTTTTACTTCTTTCTTTATCTCTTCCTTGACCCATTCATTATTCAAGAGTGTGTTGTTTAGTCTCCATGTGTTCTTGTAGGCATTAGGGCTTATCCTAGTGTTGGTGTTGAGCTTTATTGCACTGTGGTCTGATAGAATGCATGAAATTATTTCAAACTTTTTGTATTTGTGGAGGTTTCTTCTGTGTCCCAGTATGTGGTCGATTTTGGAGAATGCTCCATGGGGTGTGAGTAGAAAGTGTATTCTCTGGTGTTAGGATGGAATATTCAGTTGAGGTCTATGAGGTCCATTTGGTGTATCATATCGTTCAGTTCAGATGTCTCTCTGTTTCTTCTTTGTCCTGTTGACCTATCCACAGGACTCAGTGTGGTATTGAAGTCCCCTACTATGAGTGTACTGGGGTTAGTGTGTGACTTGTGGTCCTGGAGAACTGTCTTTATAAAGTTTGGTGTACCAGAGTTTGGGGCATATATATTCATGATTGTGAAATCTTCTTGGTGAATTATTCATTTGATAAAGATGTAATGGCCTTCTTTGTCTCTTCTGATTTCTTTTACTTTGAAGTCTATTTTGTCTGATATTAAAATAGTAACACCTGCTTTCTTTTTGGTACCATTTGCTTGGAATATTTTTTTCCATCCTTTCACTTTAAGGTGGTGTCTGTCCTTGAAGATAAGATGTGTTTCTTGTAGAAAACATATGGATGGATTCTGTTTCCTAGTCCAATCTGCAAGTCTATGTCTTTTGATTGGGGAATTTAGTCCATTAATATTTAAGGTTATGACTGATAGATCTGTGTTGCTTCCTTTTGCCTTGTTATCCATTTGCGGTTTTGGTTTAGATTTCTACTTCTGCAGTTGTGCATTTATTGATTTCTCTTTCTAGGTGCCTGGGGATGGTTGCTCCTTTCTTCTGTTCTTTGAATTGCTTCCAGTAGTCTCTGAAGGGTTGTTCTTCTGGACATATATTCTTTCAACTTGTTTATGTCATGGAAGGTTTTTCTCTCTCCTTCAATTATAATCGACATTTTTTCTGGGTATAGTAACCTGGGTTGGCATCTATTGTCCTTTAACACTGGAAATGCTTTGCTCCAGGTTCTTCTTGGTTTCATAGTTTGCATTGAGAAGTCAGTTGTAATTGTGATAGGTTTCCCCTTATAGGTCGCTTGTTGTTTTTCTCTTGTCACTTTAAGGGTTTTGTCTTTGTATTTGGTGTCTAGCATTTTAACTATGATGTGGTGTGGAGAATTTCTTTTCTGATTTGTCTGTTTGGAGTTGTATGTGCTTCTTGTATTTGTATTGGTTTGTCATTTTTAAGTTTGGGGAAGTTTTCATCTATTATTCTTTTGAAAATCTGATCAATACCATTCTCTTGGGATTCTTCTCCTTCCTCTACTCCTATGATGTGAAGATTTGATCTTTTCATAGTGTCCCACAGTTCCTGGTTTTTCCACTTTTGTGTATTTTTAAATTTTTCATAATCCTTCCTTGAGGTTTTTAGTTGTTCTGTGTTATCTTCCCGGTCTGATATTTTTTGTTCTGCTTCCTCCATTCTGCTTCTTTTTCCACTCTTTCCTCTTGATTGGATGAGTGTTTGATTTCCTTTTCAATTTCTTCTTCTGATTTCTTTAGTATTTCTACTTCTTTTTGGAGCTTCTCAATCTCTTCCTGTAGCTCTTTGATTTGCTGGTTGGTTTCCTTATCTTTTTCAGCATGGGATCTTTTCAGTGTTTCCAGTTCCTTCCGGAGTTTGTCATTCTCTCTCTCTAGGTCCTTCTTGAGTTCTTTATTCTCTTTTTTTAGTTCTTTGATTTGCTCTTTATAATGTTTCAGTTCTTTTTTTTTGTGAGATGCTTTGTTGCAATTCAACTTATTTAATATACATTTTCTCTTTTCTTATGTCTATTTTGGTTTTTTTTTTTTTTTACATAAATTTATTTATTTATTTATTTTTAACAAATCTAGACCCGTGTTCAGAGGGGTTGGTTCTAGCTCTTTGCTATTGAGGCAAGATTTACCCTAACCCAGACTGGCCTGACTCAATACGTATACCAGACTAGCTTCAGTCTTTTTTTTTTTTTATTAATTTTTATTTATTTCTGTATGTGTATGAATATACTGTCTGTATGCAAGTCTGTGCACCCGTGTCGTGCAATGCCGCAGAGGTCAGAAGAGGGTCTCGGATTCCCTGGAACTGGAGTTCTCCTGGAATTGGAGTTTCAGACGGTTCTCGGCCGCCATGTGGGTGCTGGAGATCGAACCCGGGTCCTCTGTAAGAGCGGTCGGCGCTCTTAACCACTAGGCCATCTCTCCAGCCCCAACTAGCTTCAGTCTTACAGAAAGCTTCCTGCCTCAGCTTCTGGAGTGATGGGATAACAGGTGTGAATCACATTTCAATTGCTCTTAATTATATGCTTTTGAAATTTCATAATTATAGAAATAAACAATACAAACTCCACTTGTTTATTACTGAAAATACATTATTTTATAAGTATCTAGTGACATTGCTTTTAAATCAATTGAAGGACAGCAAAAGACAAATATAATACACATTCGTTTATGAAGTCTAATAAGGAGTTCCTTTTAAATTCTTCTTTTTAATTAAAAATATTTTATTTATTGCTTTTCTTTGTTGTTGTTCTTTTTGAGATAGGGTCTCCGTGTAGCTCCAGTTGTCCTGGAACTCACTATGTTGACCAGGCTGGCCTTGAACTCACTGAGATCTGCTTGCCTCTGCCTCCCAAGTGCTAGGTTTAAAGGCATGCACCACACACCCAGCTATTTATTGTTTCTATTTTATGTGTGTGTGTAATGCCTGCATGTAGGTAGGTGTGACCATGTCATGTAATGCCCACAGAGGTCAGAATAGGTGTTGGATCTACTAGAACTGGAGTTAAAGACAGTTGTTAGCTGCCATGGGAGTGCTGGGAATTGAACCTGGCTCCTCTGCAAGAGAAGCCAATGATCTTAACTGCTGAGCCATCTCTCCAGACTCTTGAATTCTTAGAATTTTGAAAAAATAGAAAGTATGTGGATATGTATTTATTAGATTCATATTCTATAAACTCAGTTTGCTAGCTTGAATGGTTTCTTATTAACTTCAGAGTCTTCATTTCAGAAAATGTGCAATTCTTTGGAGGTATCTTTATAAAGAGTACAATCTCATCAATTTGAGTGGTTCAGATTAAAGGGTATCATTCATGGTAACTACCAGTAGGTATTTTATGGTGTCAGTGCAATTCTGTCCTCTACTATGAGAAAGGAAGGATGAGAGTCACATCATCATCATCTTATTTTTTATTATTTATTTATTTTTTTATTTTTAAGGGATTCTACAATATAATTACACAGTTGTTTGCAGATAACATTGATGTTACTCAGTATGTCATACAATTAGGTAATTGGTGCATTTTGCAAGTATCTATGTGCAAATTTTGAACAACCCAAGGTTCCCATAGTCCAGTTGGAGAAGCTTGTATGCACAGGCATGTTTATCAGTTAGGAGCCCAGATTATATTCCTGTAGTCTCACGATTCACCCCTATCTCTCCACAGCCCTTACAATCTACCACACCTCCTCTTCTGCAGTTTGTTCCCTGGGCTTTGGGAAAGGGGCACAAGTGGGTGAGAAGAAAACAGTATAATTTCTTTGGAGTTGTCATTTTGGACTCCAGTCTGTTCAGGTTGTTTCCCTTCATGGGTTGACAGCTTTTCCAGTGATACCTTTTTCAGTCATACTAACAAAACACAAGCTATTGGATGTACAGGCATTTAAGCAGTACCAATTATTATGTCAAACTAAGCTTTGAGCATAGACACAGATGCTTGGATGGTATGCTAATGTGCAAACTGTGGTTTCTCTATAAAGGGTGACAAGTTCTTATTGTGGCTTTTAACATCTCCTAACCACTAGAGGACATAAGCTTGTGGCATCCTCTGTGAGTTATCTCCTAGGAGAGTAGCTAATAGCCAATAGATTTGGGATATATATAGGACACTTGGCTGCCACTGTTGCACAGTATCTCCAGGCTGTTGAGGTGTAGCTGATATTGACGGAGGAGTCTTGCTTGCGTCTCAAGAACCAATATTTTGCTTTATTGGCCTTTGGTAATCTCTGTGATTTCAGAGGCCAGTTGTACACTACAAGTGAATCTCATAAATTTTTCATGCTTCGACAACAAGACTTAACTTTCTCCTTCATATATCCCACTTACAGGCAAAAGGCCTTTTATAATTTGGGGGGGGCGGGTTTGAATCCCCTAGCCAACATTTCCTTGAGGCGATAATTCATTGCTGATGTCGAGGCTTTCCTGTAGTAATATATTTTGCTTAATTACACATCTTATAAACACTTTACTATTGAATTTGGCTCTAGATTAGAGAAATATCCTTTCACAGTTTCCTATGCCTATCAGTCAATTAATAAGTTATGCCTGTTTTATAGGAAACTACCACTGTAACAATTGGCTCTAGTTTACAGTTAGAGAGTGGTTTCATTACCATCATGTTTTTCTTTTTCCTATAAAGGGGGAGGTAGGAAGTTTCTCAGTATCTGGAAGGTAAACTTCATTAGGGCCCATTATAAACAGTTACCCCAATATTATTCAGAGATATGCTCAGTGTCTTGACTCGGTCAGTCTGAGGTTCCTCTTTCTTTAATGTTCAGATGGGTCAACCTCTCTGCTGGCATTCCCCAGTTCATCCTGCACTGCCATAATTGTAGTTTTTCAGGCATTTAGATTGGTGTTTTACCTGTGGGAACATAAAATTCTCCTCCCATTGTTAGTTTCAGATCAGAAAAATTGAAAATTTATCAATAGGTTGAAACACAGAGTTTTCCATTTTTATCCCAGAAAGGATAGTACCCACCTCCCACCTCCCTCTGTTTTTTTTTTTTTTTTGTTTTTATGTTTTGACCTATAGATGCCTAAGTTGTATTATACATACCCATAAACAGGAGCCAAGGCATAAACTTTCATTAAATTTACCCAAACTGTTTCTCATTGACTGTATACTACTTATTTGGGAAGGAAATTTAAGCTTAGTTCCTTTAAATTGTCCTACAAGTAAAAGAAAGTGTTATAATGTGATGTTGTATAATTCAGAAAAATATAGAGGCCATTTGTGTACCTTAACCCAATATTCCCAACTAGTTCAATTGTATTACCATTTCCACCAAAACCTACACCTAAATTTAACTAATCTAAACAATTCACTAAGCCCTTAAAATATCCTATACTTTGTGGATAAATCTTGGGCAGAGTTGAGTACCTGCTAAATAAATTTTACCCAATAAACACTTTGCTCTTTAACGCTATATGATTGGACTATGACTCCTACATTTTTTGAACATAAATTCTGAAATATAAATCATCATAGACTCATAATATGCTCACTGGCAAGAAAATTTAAGATTAATCATCTCATCACACATATTATCTAGTATGTATTTTAGAAAGCCATAGTATTACAAAGCCTCATTAATAGCTTTTCAGCATCAAAGATAAAGATAGTTGGTTTGTGCATGTTTGTTTTAATGTCAAGGAAAATGTATTAGAAGGTGCATGTAAGGGATTGAAGACACATAGATCAATAAAACACAGGCCTTGCTCTCAAGGAGCCTCTGATCCAGCAGGGCAGACAATCATGGCAAGTGTCACCTATGCAATAACTAACGACACATAAAAATTATTATAGATTCCCTCTATCTAAAGATTCATCTCTAAAATCTGGGACAAAATAAATCACTTTGCCCTTTGGAAATAGTGGGTGCTCATTTAACTATCCCATTGGAGAAGAAACTTATCCTCAGAAGTTCACTTTATTTATCCCAGTATCTCAAGCCAGACAAACCTATCTCTAGGTAAGTCAAGGAGACCAATTTCCTCAATGTCAACCCTCTCATTCTCAATTCTCCATCTTTCCAAAGGGGAGATTTTCCCCCTTTCTTCCTCATTCTAGTTCAGTTACTGAGAGATTATTTGGCATAGGCACTTTAAAAAGAAATTTACCTATATCAATTCAATTTATTCTCAGATTCTCTCTGAAAAGTAATATTTTATTAGCACCTGCTTCAGAGATGAAAAAAAAATTGGGATAGTTATGCCCCAGTACCCATACTATCAATCCTATGCTATACTGACACAATCATTCATTCTTTTAGGATGTCTTTAACAGTTGTTAATAGACAGACACAGAGTCTGTTTTATCACTTGCTTCATGTTTATATGTAGTTATATTTCTGGAGAGCTTACTGTCTGGACTAGAGAATCAAATGCCACATCTCTTTCACAATCTAGAAATCAAAGCATGTACTCAATATACATTATGACATAAATAGCTTTATCTTAATCATGATTGCATTTTTTCCACTTAGAGGAAAATAGACAATACATTTTGGATGCAGTTTAAGCTAACTGGAGAGGAAATAATCCATAACATATTTGTTTCATTGTTCGACAATGTTAAAGCTGAATCACAACTCACCAAACTCAGAAGCAATCAGCCACAAATTACAAAGAATCATTCTTGGAATCATTTTTCATTTATTATAACAAGATTGTGGTTATTTTAAAGTATCTTTCTACTTACCATATGGATATGCTCTGTTGACTAAGGACAGCTGATAATATAGATCGCTGATTGAAGTAGAGTACTAAGAGGCAATCTGTGTATCTATACACTTCAGGAAAAACCTCCATTTATTTCTACCTAGCTTAATGATTCAGTATACTATTTTCAAGTGAAGGTGGGTTAATTCATGTCCAATATGAGTTACTGAAATCATGAACTGAGGTTTTTAATTCGATTAAAATACTTCTAACATGTATGTCTGAGGTAGGATGAGTCTTGTGAGTATATACCCAGGAGTGGTATGGCTGGATCAGGTGATAAGCTCATTTTGAGTCTTTTCAGGGTTTTCCATACTGCTTTCCATAGTGGTTCTACAAGTTTACATTCCCATCAGCAGTGAATGCGTGTTCCCGTTTCCCCACAACCTCTCCAGCATTTGGTATCATTTGTTTTCTTGATCCTAGCCAGTCTTATCAGAGTGAAATATCTTAAAGTGGTTTTAATTTGCATTTCCTTAATTATTAGCAATGTTGAACACTCTTGGGTATATACCCACAAGACTCATCCTACCACAGATATACATTCACAGCCATGTTCATAGCAAAGATCTGGAACCAACCCAAATGCCTCTCAACCAATGAGTGGATAGAGAAAATGTGGTACATCTACACAATGAAGTTCTTTGCAGCAGTAAAGAAAGATGGCATCATGAACTTTGCACGTAAATGGATGGAACTAGAAGATATTATGCTAAGTGAAATAACACAGTCCCAGGAAAGCAAATGACAAATGGCATCCCTCATTTGTGGATGCTAGCACCCAGCACTGAGTTGTAAGGAAAACTGAGCAACATCAATTTTTTATATTCCTTTCCCTGAAAGCAACTATGATCTTATAATGTAAATCCCTTAACAGGCTCTAGGATTAACCTGTCACTTTGTAGATCTTGGTATATTGGTGGAGGATATGCAGGCATATTGTAGAATAACATATCTTTAAAAAGGAAAAATGTGAATCCTGAAATATGATAAGGAAATGACAAACAGTTTATGTATGGCAGATATAATTTTAGTATAGGTGTGACATATATCTTAATATGTTGAAGCAATACATATTGGAGGGAATAACAACAGCAGAGGAACTGGGACAGGGAACTGACTGAAACAGTAAAGTTCCCCCAAGGACAATAATCCTCTGCTTTGAAAAGAATCAGAAAGAAGATACTGGGCAGGAATTGCAGGTTGCATGAACTTGGGTCAGGCGGGGTGCATGGAAAGGGAGATGAGTCTAGATTGGACTGAGAAACGATGTATGAAATGCACAAAATTTCAATAAAATGTTAAAAAATAAAATAAAATTCTTCTAACTAAAAAGTAGTGTAAAATAATACTTGTGACCATAACTCATAATCAAGTCATATTTTAGCCTTCTACATATTTAATGAGGGTTGAAATCATATGTTTTATGTATTTGATTCATAGTCAAGAAGCCCTAGTGTTTGAGGTATATGATATTTAGGACTAAATAATATAGATTATCTATGTTTGCATTCCAGTTTGGTGAGAGTTCTTTGAGTTTCCACTCGCCAGTGCTTCCCACTTCTACTTTCATGCAACATGTGCTGATTTACCTTCCCCTTTTCTCCCTTTAATATCTCTTCATTCCTTCTCAGAGTCCCCTTGTTTACTGACCCACAACCCCACACAGACACTTCTATGTATACACAAATGTAATCTATGAGAAAAAAATGTGGTTCTGTCTTTCTGTACCTGGCTCATTTCCACTAGCATAGTAACTTCCAGTTCAGTGTATTTTTCTGCAAATGTCATGATCTCAACTGAGGATACAGTTGGGATGGGAATCAGCAAGAACAAAGGACCGGTGAAAATAACAGTGAAATTCACAAGGTTTCATGTTAACTCACAAAGCTAATGAAAAGCAAATGAGAAAAGTAGGCTGTTACTAATTTAGTTTTATCAGTTTTGGAGGAATGCTCAACATACTTCTGTAAACTGAAAATTTATTTCATATTTCTTCTTTGACATTTGCTTTACAAATAGTGGAAAGATGATCCTTACAATGCATTTTCTATGTCCAATAACTTTTTGGGTTTCAAGACACTTTAGCAAATGTATTGCTTAATTATATACATCATATTGGATATAATTGACTATGTTTGATTACAAAGAGTTTTGCAAACAAATAGTGTACTGACAGTACAATGATATCTAAACATGTACATTTTAAATACTTATTTAAAAGCATACTACTTAATGATCTATCTTAAAACTTAATTTTGATAATAGACTATAGTGGAATGATAAGATAATAAGATGCCTTTTATCAAAGGAATTAATATTTCTATCCAAAATGAGCTCATCAATTCTTTTTTTGTTGTTTATTGTATTTTAAGGGATTCACAATATAAGAGCACATTTTGTTGTTTTCAGATCACATTGACGTTGCTCAGTTTGCCATAAAATTAGGTAATTGGTGCTAGCATCCACAGATGAGGGATACCATTCATCATCTGCTTTTCTGTGACTGTGTTACTTCACTCAGCATGGTATCTTCTAGCTCCAGCCATTTACCTGCAAAGCTCATGATGTCATCTTTCTTTACCCCTACATAGAAGTGTAGATATACCACAATTACTCTATCCACTCATCAGTTGAGGGGCACTTGAGTTGGTTCAAGCTCCTTGCTATTGTGAAGAGAACTGCAGTAAACCTGGCTGTGCATGTATCTCTGTGGTAAGATGAGTCTTGTGGGTACATGCCCAGGAATGGTATGGCTGGGTCAGGTGGCAAGTTCATTCCAAGTCTTCCAAGGGTTCTTCCACACTGTTTCCATAGTGGCGGACCAGTTTACATTGCCACCAGCAGTGGATGAGTGTTTCCTCTTCCCACAACATCTCCAGCACTTGGTATCATTGTTTTACTTGATCCTAGCCATCTTATTGGAGTAAGAGATGATCTTAAAGTAGTTTTGATTTGCATTCCCTTAATGATTAATGATTTGAATACTTCTTAAGATGTTTCTCACCATCTCTAATCCTCAATTGTGAAGTCTCTGTTTAGGTCTTTGGTCCATCTATTGAGTGTGGTCATTTGTTTTTTTTTTTCTTCTTTGTTTTTGAGTAGTTTATATTATTCTGGAAATCAATACTTTATCAGATGTTTCTGCAGTGAAGGTTTCCTCCCACTACAGTGGATTTTCTCATCACTTCCTTGATTGTTTCTTTTTAGTGTACAGAAGCTTTGAGTTTAATGAGGTCCCATTTGTCAATTGTCGACCTAATTCTTGTGCGACGCTGTCGTCGATTTAGGAAGTCTTTTCCTATGCCTATGTCTTGTAGTTGGCTGCCAACTTTTTTCTTCTACTCACCTTCAGAGTTTGGGGTTCCGTTGAGGTTTTTGATCCATCTGGAGTTGACTTTTGTACAGGGCGAGAGGTAGGGGTTTAATTCATTCTCTACAAGTGGTGATCCATTTTTGCCAAAACCACTTGCTGAAGATGTTGTCTTTTCTCCATTGTGTCTTCTTGGCCTCCTCTCAAATATGAGATTGCTGAAATTGTATGTGCTCAGGTTTGGATCTTCGGTTTTGTTCCACTGGCCAACAGGTCTGTTTTTGTGCCAGTACCAAGCTGTTTTTATGACTATAGCCGTGTAGTATAGTTTGAAGTCTGGTATAGAGATCACCCCACCCCTGTATTGCTCTTTACACTCAGGGTTGTTTTGGCTATTCAGGGTCTTTTGTTTTTCCAAATGAAATTAAGGAATTTTTTTTCCAAGCCTGTGAAGAAACTCTTGGTAGATTATAGCTATTTGAAGTATTCCTCTTCATCAATTCTAATTTCATGTTTATTGTTCATTTTTTCAGTCTTTATTGAAGATTCAAACATGGATATGATATGCCATATGCCCCTAGGCTATTTACATTTTTAAACTGGAAGACACACAATAAGCTAATAGACATGGAAAGAAGATGAGAGAATTAGGAATTACAAAGAAGGTTTTTAAGCACTGAAATAGAGTTTATCAACCACAGCCCAAAAGATGTTCATAGTTCATCACAGAACTGCCCATATCTGAAGGTTACGAACCAATCTAATGTAGCTCAGAAGGAATGTGAATGGGAAGAGATGATTTTCAGGGTTATTAGACTCACATTTCTCGTATATATTTCTCCCTTTATCATTCACATTGATTAAGATTTATGGCCCTTGCTTTTCTTCAGGACTCAAGGGTACTGAATTCTAGATATATGGCACTGTTTCCACTGTTCAGAAAGCCCTTCTTCCAATGTTATCTTAATCAGACTTGTGGAGTAACAAATTACAACAACACCTCTGCTTTGATTTCATTAGCCAAAGGAAAGCACATGACTAAATATAATATCAGTAATAATGACCACAATAAAACAAATGCATAACCTATGCATTTCAATCACCCATACATCTGAACCATTGTGGCACTTAATTGTTATTAAGGTTTCTGGACGACCTACTTCTCATAGCAAAACATTGTGCTAAAAACGCTTCAACTTTAATCATCTATTTCCTTTTCCTCACAAACACTGCTCAGAGAAAGTGCTGTAGATTGGATCTTAAATGCCTCCTTAAAGCCCATTCCTTAGAGCACCCAGTTGGATGCTATTGGGAGTTCACGGAGACTTCATCAGGTAGGACCCAGTACAAGGCCAGTGGATAATTGGGAACATGTCCTTTAATGGAATTACAGAATCCAAGTTCCTTTATCTCTTTTTTTCCTCACTCTTTTCCACCAAGCTGGTGGTGATTCTCCTCTACACATTCCAGACTTGATGAGAAACCTTCTCTATGCAGTTTATCTCAGGTGTTTTTTTTTTTTTTTTTATGATAATGGAGTGCTAGCACAGAAGGGAACTGTTATTAGCTCTATTTAATATTATGCAAGCCAGGGGTTTCTCTTAGTTGCAAAGGAAGGTATTCATTTATATAGCGATAGTAAGCAATGGATTCACAGCTTGAGTGAATCCAGTGCCAGACTGACCCCAACACCCGTCTTATTGATTAAAATAATCCTTTCATCCATAGATTGGAAACATATGCTCTAAGGGATTTTTATCAAGGTATCATTAAAATTCAAATCCAATAACTCCTCTACCTCTGAAACACACACTGGATCCTCAGGAAAAAATACAAATATAGCTGTGCTGTCTATATGCTTTTTACTATCACGAGACTTTGGGATGGAGCATGTATGTCTTGAACCTTGGAACCTTGATTCAAGGACTCTCATGACTGGTGATAGAGGTATACTCCGATGACCACTAGAGAAAAAAATACATTCTTCTTAACTTTCTCATTGAAATCGATGAGCTATAAAAAATTCTATTTACATCTGAATAATGCATAACAGGTGATTGTGTATGAGTCCTATAAGACAGTTACATGGATATTAAAACTTTACTGATTTTGTTTCAAAAAACAGTAAGAAAGCAACAGTAACAAAAAATACCCATAGGAATGTTTTTAAAAATAAATCCACAAATTTAATAAAAGTATGTAAACAAGATAACAACTGGATCTCTAATCCTTTTCTTATGATATGGCCCATAGAAGAAATAGAACAAAACTCATATATGCACGTTTAAATTTTACTCTAACTGCAATTTATAAAAAGAAAATAAATCTCCCTCTATATAGTCAACTATAAAAATAATGAAATGATGCTTTAAAGTTTTTTTCATACTTAGTCTTTGAAATCTTGTATTTTATATATAAATATTCTCCCATATCTCAAATATCATTAAGCATATATTAGTGACTACACTTTATGGATATCACAAGTCTGTATTTCATAAATTCTAATAAACACTTTAAAAGAATGAAATGATTTTTAATTGAATAAGAATTACTATGTGCTATGATAACTCTATTTTGTCCAACTCCAACAATAAGCTCCAAATGGTTTGGGGAGGGCAGAAAATGAGTTATTTTGTGAAGATGCTAGTCAGTAATAAAAATGTAAACATTCCAAAGTGATGTTCTTTAAAATTATATTTATTATATCTGATTATATAAAGGTATTCCAAGAAATCAAATACTTCTATAAGCACACACTACTGTTTTTCTACTATGTAAAGATTTTACAAGCTGCATTTTAATTAATCTTCCAACATCTCTCCAGAGCAAGAATTTCATTATTTTACTTATATGTAAAGAGATTTAAGAGCTATGAAAATTACCTTAGTTACTGAAAGTCCCAAAATTAATTGTAAAACTCATACTGTCAATCAGAGGAGTCCCAGATATTTGATTTTCAGAAGTGCGCATCAATACCATGTAGAAATTTGTTTAGAAAGAAATTTTCCTCTTCACTCTTGACCCATTCAACCAGAAATCTAGGGAGGTGGAGGGTGAATCTAATGATCAGTGATTTAACAAAGGTGACTTAAAAACACGTCCATGAGCATGGGAGGTTTTTCCATCTTCTGAGGTCTTCTTCAATGTCTGTCTTTAAAGTTAAAATTTTGTTGTAGAGATCCGTGTTTCCTTGGTTAGTTTTGTTCCTAGTTATTTTAAAATGTTTTTTGTCAGGCTAGTGAGTGGGAAGTTCTGTTTGAATTCTTTCTCCAGTTGCTTGTTCTTGGGGTAAAGAAATGCCATTGATTTTTTTAAGGTTAATGTTGTATCCTGCCACTTAATGAAACTCTTAATCGATTTTCTTAGAGTTTTCTTGTGGAGTTTTTTAGCATCCCCTTTAGTAAACAATCATATCATCACAAATAGGGATAGCTTGACGTCCCCGCTTTTCCAATAGTACTCCTTTCATTTCCTTTCCCTTCCTTATCACTCCTAGCAAGTGTTTCAAGCCACTATATTGAAGAGGAGTGGTGACAGGGGCAGCCTGCCAAGTTCCTACCTTTAAAGGGAATGTTTCTGTCGTGTCCCATTTAGGATGAGATGGGCTGTGGTTTTCTTATTGCTTGGATTACATGAAGGAATGATCCCTCCAATCCAATTCATTCTAGGACTTTAAGCATGAAGGATGCTGGAGTTTGTCAAAAATTTTCCTCATCAATTGAGATGAGGGTGGGGTTTTTGGTCTTTGATTCCGTTTATGTGTTTGATGAGGTTTTAGTGATTTTCGTATGTTGAAACCATCCCGCCATCTCTGGTATGAATCCAACTTGGTCATGATGGATGATCTTCTTGATGTGGGTCGTTAAGCGATCTCGGCCACTATCCTGTTTAGATTTGGCACTGTGTTCTTAGGGAGTCTGGGTCTAGAATTCTCCTTTTTAGTTTGTATCTTTGCCTGGTGTTTGGTAATAGAGTGATGCTAGCTTCCTAGGGAAATTTTGGAGAATTCCCTATGATTTTATCCTTCTAAACAGTTTCGGTAATAATGGTTGTAGGGCTGGTTTGACATGTTTTATAGAATTCTGCCATGAAACCATCCTGGCCTGGGCATTTTTTTGGGCAAATGACCATTGTAAAAATGTCCTTTTTACCGAAACTCTTGTATAAGATTTTGACGCAATGCCAATCAAAATCCCCAAAGAGTTTCACAAGCTTGGAAAACAAAGTCCTTAAATTCAATTTGGAAAAACAAAAAACCCGATACAGCCAAAACACCCCTAGCAAAAAGACACACGGGATCCCCCCTGGGGAACAAAACCGAAGATCCAAATCGGAGCACGTACAATTTCAGCCATATTATATTTGACAGGGGGGCCAAGAGAGCCACAATGGAGAAAAGACAGCAATCGTTCATCAAGTGGTGTTGGGCAAAACTGGATCACCACTTGTATAAGAATGGAAATTAAACCCCTACCTATAGCCTGTACAAAAAGTCAACTCCGATGGATCAAAGACCTCAACGGAAAACNTCGCCAAGGCCACCTTTGATGCCATCTCTAAGACCTACAGCTACCTGACTCCAGAACTTTGGAAAGAGACAGTCTTCAAGTCTCCATATCAGGAATTCACTGACCATCTTGTGAAGACCCACACCAGAGTCTCAGTACAGAGAGCCCAGGCTCCTGCTGTGGTCACTACCTAGAGTAGTAGACCCCATTTCAATAAAGTGAATGAAGGCTGTTAAAAAAAAATACCAGTGTACAAAGCAACAAATTAGATCATTTATCTCCATCAGTTTCACCAGAATATAACAAGAAGTAGAAATGTCCTAGCAACTGAAATGTATACTATTGTAGTTTGTTATGTTTTGTCATAAAGAACTTTGATATACATTCCTATCAGAAGGCAGGATTAGGTAGGGTGTGGTGATTCATGGCTTTCCTTAGAGAGTTAGTGAAGCAGAGTCAGGAAAATCATAGTGAGTCTCAGGGTATCCACATCTATAGAATGAAACCTAATATGGAAGGGAGAGAAGGAGGGAGGGAGGGAGGGAGAAATTGAGGGAAAGAGAAAGGACAAAAGGAAGGAAGAAAGAAAACCAAGTCAACATTGTCATATAGCTAGCATGAGCTTTACTGAAAACACTTTTGTTTTCATATTCACTCAAATGATTTAATGGTGATTGATGGGAAATGATACTTATGAGTTCATTTTTGATCTTCATAAAGTTACTGCCAAGACAGAGGCTGTCTATGAAAATGACAAAAAGAATTTTTGTCAAGATGGACTCATGAACAGGAAGACGTCCAGTAAGGATATTGTTAAGGTGAGTGAAATATATAATGTCTTCTCTTAACATACTTAAAATCTGTAAACAAAGAGCACAAACCCTTCTGGAATGTTTCCTCCAGAATTTAACACAGGACTGGGGAGATGATTAGTCAAGAAAATGCTTGCCATGCAGACGTGATGACATCAGTTTCATAACTTGAAATCCTGCATAATACTAGGCAGTTTACCATGAGGCTACATCAAGAACTTGGCAGTTAGAGAGATAGGATCTTTGGTAAGCCAATCTGTCCATATTGGCTCAATTTTGGATCACAGAGCTTTTTAATGTGATTGAGGTGTCATTCATACCCAATAGTAGAAAGCGCATCTCAGAATACCTACATAGCTCTTTTAAATATAATGAGTTATTCTGTCCCTAGGAAGACCCAATAGTACAACAGAAAATCAAACAGCAAATGTCCTATGAAGGAAAACAATGTGAGGACTTATACCACAGCAGGAATCAGAGGTCTCACTCAAGTATGAAATGTGTGAATTATAAAGAACATTGCAATCATCAAAAGTATCCTCAAATGGAGATGCCATTTGAGCCAATGGAATACCGGAATGTGTTCTTTAAGTCACAACTCAGCATTGGTAAGACAACTCTTACAGGTGAGGTGTTCTGTGAATGTATATACTGTAAAAAACTGTTCTCCATGAAGTCCCATGTCAATCTAAATCAACAGGCTGATACAGGGGAGAATCTCTCTGAATGTAAAGAATGCAAAAAACCCCTTTGTAGCAAGTCTCAGGTAAAAATTTATGAAAGATCCCATATTGGGGAGAAACTCTATGAATGTATACACTGTGGAAAAGCCTTCTCCAATAAGTCTACCCTCATTGTACATCAAAGAATTCACACAGGGGAGAAACCTTATGAATGTATACACTGTGGAAAAGCCTTCTCCGATAAGTCTACCCTCACTGTACATCAAAGAATTCACACAGGGGGGCAGCCCTACAAATATATACACTGTGGAAAAGCCTTCTCCCAGAAGTATAATCTCACTCTGCATCAAAGAACTCAGACAAGAGAGAAGCCCTACAAATGTAAACAGTGCAGAAAAGCTTTCTCCAGGAAGGACTGGCTCACTGTGCATCAAAGCACTCATACAACAGAGATGCCCTATGAATGTATACACTGTGGAAAAGCCTTCCACCAGAAATCTGACCTCAGAGTACATCTAAGGATTCATACTGGGGACAAGCCCTATGAATGC
>VZQC01012652.1:2029193-2042248 GCA_009823505.1 Rhizomys pruinosus
TATATATATATATAGTTTTTTGGTCTTTTTGAGACAGGGTCTCCCTGTAGTCCCAGCTGTCCTGGAACTACTGTCTGGAACTCACTCTGAGACCAGGCTGGCCTTGAACTCACAAAGATCCACCTGCCTCTGCCTCCCAAGTGCTAGGATTAAAGGCATGCGCCACCACGCCCAGCCCCAATATATATTTTCAATGCAATCCCAATATATATATATATTTTCAATGCAATCCCATATATATACATATATATATGTATATATGTGTACACATATATACATATATATGTATATATGTATATATACATATATATATGTATATATGTGTACACATATATACATATATATGTACATAAATATGTATATATATGTACACATATATACATATATATGTATATATATGTATATATATTTATATGTATGTATATATGTGTATATATGTATATACATATATGTGTACATATATATATGTATGTACATATATACACATATATACATACATATATATGTATATATATACATATATACATATATATGTACATATATATGTATATATATGTACACATATATACATATATATATACATATATATACATATATATATATGTATATATATTGGGGCTGGAGAGATGGCTCAGCGGTTAAGAGCACCGTCTTCTTTTGCAGAGGACCTGGGTTCGATTCCCAGCACCCACATGGTGGCTAAGAACCATCTTTAAGATGGGCATGGTGGCACACGCCTTTGATCCTAGCGCTCGGGAGGCAGAGGCAGGTGGATCTCTGTGAGTTCAAGGCCAGCCTGGTCTCAGAGTGAGTTCCAGCTGGGCTATGGGGAGACCCTGTCTTAAAAAAAATAATAAAAGAAAAGAAAATATATATTAATTTGGGAAGGTTGGTCATTTTTACTATATTAATTCTTCCAATCCATGAACATGGGAGATCCTCCCATCTTCTGATGTCTTCCTCAATCTCTGTCTTCAAAGATTTAAATTTTCATTGTAAAGATTTTTAATATTTTTGGTCAAGTTTTTTCAGAGTTTTTTTTTGGGGGGGATCCTATTGGGTATGGAAAGTTGTCCATGTACTGCTTCTCCAATTGCTCTTATTGGCATATAGAGAGCCTACTGATTTTTGTAGATTAATTTTGTAACATGAAACTTTACTGAAACTGTTAATCATTTCTAGGAGTTTTCTCGTGGAATTTTTGGGATCTCTTACGTGTAATATCATGTCATCTGCAAAAAGTGATAGTTTGACATTTTATTTTCCTATTAGTCTCTTTCTCATGCCTTAATCTCTTTCTCATGTCTTATTGTTCTAGCAAGAGTTTCAAGGAGGGGAAACAGTGGGCACCTTGTCTGGTTCCTGACTTTAAGGGAAATGCTTCTAGATTTTCTCCAGTTAAGATGATCTTGGCTGTGGGTTTGTTGTATCTAGCTTTAATTATGTTGAGAATGTTCCCTCCAGTCCAATTCCTTCTAGGACTTTAAACATAAAGTCCTGTTGTATTTTATCAAAAGCCTTTTCTGCATCAATTGAGATGAACATGTGGTTATTATATTTGAGTCCATTTGTATTATTTATGACAATAATTGATTTATGTATGTTGAACCATCCCTGCATCTTTGGTATAAAATCTACTTATCATGGTGAACAACCTTTTTGATGTGTACCTCTATGCAATTTGCAAGAATTTTGTTGAGAATTTTTGCATCTATATTCATTAAGAGCTATGGGTCTATAGTTTTTTTTTTTCGTTGTGTATTTTCCTGGTTTTGGTATTAAAGTGAAGCTGGCTTCATAGAAAAAGTATTTAGGAGGCTACTTTCTGCTTCTATCCTTTTAAATAACTTAAGTAATATTGGTTGTAGGACCTCTTTAAATATCTGATAAAATTTGGGGCCAGTTTTATTTTTTTTTTAGTTGGGAGGTTTTATACTACTATTTCAATTTCCTCATATGTTATGGGTCTGTTTAAACAATTGATCTCTTCTTGATTAAGCTTTAGCGAGTCCCATGATTTCAGGTATTCATTTATTTAGGCTAATAAATTTAGCAGAGTATAGATTTTTAAATATTCCCACATAATGTTCTGGATCTTTTTAATATCTGTTGTATTGTTTCCCCTTTCATCTCTAATTTTATTAATTTGGAGTTGTTCTTACTTTCTTTTGGTTAGCTGGGCTAGGGTATCTATCTATCCTCTTTGTCCTTTCAAAGAAACAGTTCTTAGATTCATTAATATTTCTTTTTTGGTATTTTCTTTTGTTTTGTTTCTATTTCATTAATCTCTGCTCTGATTTTTGTTATTTCTTCTTGTCTTTTATGTTTGGGAGTCATTTGTTGTTGTCTTTCAAGTGTTTTGAGTTGCATCATTAAGTCATTTTTTGTACTGTTTCTGTTTTTTTGTTTCGTTTTTTGAGTTTTAACTTTTTTTTTTTTTTGGTCTTTTTTTTTAATTTTTTTTATTATTTTTTTATTTATTTTCATATGTGTATGAATGTACTGTCTGCATGTAGGTTTGTGCACCTGTGTCGTGCAATGCCGCGGAGGTCAGAAGAGGGTGTCGGATTCCCCTGGAACTGGAGTTATACACGGTTCTTAGCTGTCATGTGGGTGCTGGGGATTGAACCCGGGTCTTCTGCAAGAGCAGTTGGCGCTCTTTATTATTTATTTGTTTATTTATTTATTTGTTTGTTTGTTTGTTTGAATGTACTATCTGCATGTAGGTTTGTGCACCCATGTCTTGCAATGCAGAGGAGGACAGAAGAGGGTGTCGGATTCCCCTGGAACTGGAGTTATACACGGTTCTTAGCTGTCATGTGGGTGCTGGGGATCAAACCCAGGTCTTCTGCAAGAGCAGTCAGAGTTCCTAACTGCTAGGCCATCTCTCCAGCCCCTGTTTCTATTTTCTTAATATAGGCACCTATAGCTATAGATTTCCCTCTTAGGACTGCTTTTAAATCGTCTTAAGGGTTCCTACTCTCTTTTCTTTGTATTGCTTCAAATATTCTCTGAAGAGATGGCTTTCTGGTCAAGAATTCTTTCAACTTATTTATGTCATGGAACATTTTCCTTTCTCCTTCAATTATAATAGACACTTTTTCTCGATAAAATATTCTACATTGATATCTATAGTCATTTAGAACTAGAAATACTTTGGACTAAGCTCTTCTGGCTTTCATTGCTTGCAATGAAAATCAGCTATAATTCTGATAGGTTTTCCCTTATAAGTGACTTGTTTTTCTTTTGCCACTCTCAGTATCCTCTCTTTGCTTTGAACATCTAGTATTTGTACTATGATATAGCATGGAAATTTTCTTTTCTGGGCCTGTCTACTTAGTGTTCTATATTTATTCTTGTATTTGTGTGGGTATCTCTTTTTTTAAGTTGGGAAAATTTGGAAAAATTTCCTCTACAATTCTATTGAAAATCTGAGCAATACCTTTATGCTCTGAATCTTCTTTCTCTTCTAGTACAATGATTCACGTTTGATATTTTCATAATATCCCACAGTTCCAAGTTATTCCATTCTTGTGGGGTTTTCTTCCATAATCTTTACTTGATCAATCCAGTTCTTCCGTTGTCTTCTAGTCTTGATATTCTATTTCCTACTTCATCCATTCTGTTACTGAGACTTTCTCCCCTCCTTTCCACGTGGTTTGTGGACTGTTGCACTTCTTTTTCCATTTCAGCTTGATTTTTCTTCAACGGTTCTATATCTTTTTTTTTCTTTTTCNGGGGCTGGGAATCGAAACCGGGTCCTCCGCAAGAGCAGTCAGTGCTCTTAACCGCTAAGCCATCTCTCCAGCTCCCCAAAACTTATTCTTTTATGTGTATGAGTGTTTTGTCTACAAGGGTGTAAGAGCACCCATATCCTACGGTGCCCATGCAATGTCATGCAAGGCCAGAAGAGAGTGTCAGATCCTCTGGAACTGGAGGTATTAATGGTTGTTAGCCACCATAACTGGGTGCTGGGAACTGAACCTGTGTCCACTGCAACAGCAGCCAGTGCTCTCAGCTGCTGAGCCATCTCTCCAGCCTCCATCAGTTGCTTTGCACAGGTGAAAATTTTGTTGTTAGGCAGGGTGTGGTGGTGCACACCCCCTTTTATTTTTTAATGTGTATGAATGTACTGTCTGCATGTAGGTTTGTGGACCCGTGTCCTGCAATGCTGCGGAGGTCAGAAGAGGGTGTCGAATTTCCCTGGAACTGGATTTAAAGACGGTTCTCAGCTGCCATGTGGGTGCTGGGAATCGAACCAGGGTCCTCTGCAAGAGCAGTCAGTGCTCTTAACTGCTAGCCATCTCTCCAGCCCCAGTGCATGCTTTTAATCTCAGTGCCAGAGAGACAGAGCAGGTGGATCCCTAACAGTTCAAGGCTAGCCTGGCATACATAGGGGGTTCCAGGCCAGCTGGGGCTACAGGGAGACGCTGTCTCAAAGAGTCAAGAAATCAAAATTTGTGCTGTAAATCTAAAGGTAAAAGAGACAGAGGAACAGGGGCTGGAGAGATGGCCTAGCGATTAAGAGCGCCAACTGCTCTTGCAGAGGACCCAGGTTTGATCCCCAGCACCCACATGGCAGCTGAGAACCGTCTTTAACTCCAGTTCCAGGGGAATCCAACGCCCTCTTCTGACCTCCTTTGCATTGCACGACACGGGTGCACAAACCTACATGCAGACAGTACATTCATACACATAAAAAAAAAAATGACAGCAGATTGCCGGGCATGGTGGCGCATGCCTTTAATCCTAGCACTTGGGAAGCAGAAGCAGGCAGATCTTTGTGAGTTCACGGCCAGCCTGGTCTACAGAGTGAGTTCCAGGACAGCTGGGGCTACAGGGAGACCCTGTCTCGAAAAGACCAAAAACAACAACAACAACAAACAACAAAAAATGGACAGAGGAACAAACACCTCTGCCAACCATAAACTCAAAAAGACCAGTCTGTTGTTTATGCTTCAAAAAGTACTTTTTCACATATGAATATACATTTTTATCATATATGAATATATGTACTGTTTATTTTTAGAGTTTATATATTTTAGAGATGTGTGGCTTCTTGGGGCACTCAGGCCCCCACCTTCTTCCAAGCCTTGGAGTACTCACACCTGCCCAGGCCTGAATCACTGTGACCATTAATAAACATTTTTACGAGACACACCTTAACTCCTTGCAGGGATGGGGTGGGGGCGGGGCTCCCTGTGGGTCCAGGCCTGTTTGCATTTGCCATCAACCTTTCTTGCTGCCTATAAACACCTTGGCCATTTTACCAGTGTCTAAAGGATGTTTATGGCCCAAATATGAAACCTGTTTTGAGAATTAACACTTCAGTGAGCAGGCTGTGTTATTTCGGGACAGAAATATCTTCTAAGCAGGACTCCAAAAAAGTCTGGTGTTGGAGACCGAGACACAGTCCCGCCTGGACAAGCCGGGACAAGCCCTGCCCACCCAGCACGGATCAGATCATAGGACTACGGCGATGTTTGCTGAAGATAAGCCGCAGGATGTTTCAGCCCACAGGACATTCCAAGCTTATTTAAAACAGTTTTGAAGTCCTGCCAGATCACCCTTGCCTAACTATCCCCACAGCCCGCCCCTCCTTACTCCTGCCTTTCCGCAAAGTATAAATGTAACCGTTTTTGTTCTAATAAGAGAGACCTTGACAACTTTGCTTGGTCTCCCTCTTTTCTCCCGCCCATTATATTTCAGGTCTGGGGTCTCCCCTCGAAACCCACTAGTAACTGAGTCCCACAAAATACGGGACAGTCTGGGTCTGAAATGTGTAAATAAATGTTGGTTTCTGTATGTGTTTGATGCCAACTGTTTACTGTAAACCAGTACATGCGTTGCTCAGTAACAGGGTGGCCCTGCGGGGCTTAATGGCCATCAGCTTCCTGTTTGGGTGTTTTTGATAGCGTTATTATGCTGAAGAGTGACAGAGGCAAAATAAAACAACAAAAGATGTTGAGCCACAGCTTAATCAAACTCTATTTGAGCACTCGACGGCTCCTTAGAGCAGCTTCCTTCTCCAAAGCCCTTTGTATTAAGACACCATTTGCTCCTTTACGACGTGATAATAAAAACCTTCAGCCTTGTTCAATGCTAGTCTTTTTCCTCCACTGACAGGAGGGAACCAAATGGCTTGCGGTCTCCCCCAAACCTCCCCACAGCGGGTATTTTTTCATTAAAGATGATAACTTTCCCATGCACTGGAAAGACTGTTCAGAAGAGCAGGACAAATGGTCCAAAGTGCTTTCAGGGCTCTCAGAAAACAAATTTGCAATGCAACCCAGATTGTAGGGCTTCAGACCAAGTTGGCGACTGGGGATGAGTGCTCATGGGAATCGGAGGAAAGAAGGCAAAACCGAAAAGATGTGTACACAAAGAGTAGTTACAAGAGTGTATTAAAACAACAACAACAACAACAATGGCTGCACACCTTTAATCCTAGCACTTGGGAGGCAGAGGCAGGCAGATCTCTGTGAGTTCAAAGCCAGCCTGGTCTACACAGTGAGTTCCAGGACAGCTGGGGCTACAGGGAGACCCTGTGTCAAAAGACAAAAAAAAAAAAAAAAAGATTTCACCCCTAAAAAATAATGCATGTAGCAAATACCAACTATGAGGCTCTCCTCATTCTGGCCCTTGGGTTATTTACATAAAATATGACACTTAAGGGCAGGCAGGTGGCTCAACAGTAGAGTGCAAGCTTAAAATGCATATGAGCTTCAGGATTCTAGATTCAGCACCAACAATTATTAGTTAATTAATTAATTAGACATTTAAGCAATTACCATCTAATGACTTTTTGTTTTTGTTTTTTTAATCAAATTTTTTTAATTTTATTTTTTATGTGTATGAATGTACGTCTGCATGTAGGTCTGTGTACCCGTGTTGTGCAATGCCTCGGAGGTCAGAAGAGGGGGTCGGATTCCCCTGGAACTAGAGTTAAAGATGGTTGTCAGCCACCATATGGGTGCTGGGGATCGAACCCGGGTTCTCTGCAAGAGCAGTCGGCACTCCCAACCGCTAAGCCATCTCTCCAGCCCCGGTTTTGTTTTTTATTAAATATTTTATTATTTACTTATTTATTTTATTTGTATGAGTGTACATATGTAAGTACACCCATGTCCTGCAATGGCTGGAGGTCAGAAGAGGGTGTCACTGTGTAGACCAGGCTGGCCTGGATCTCACACAGATCTGCCTGCTTTGTCTCTTGAGTGCTGGGATTAAAGGCGTGTACCACCACATCTGGTTTGACTGCATTTAATCCCAGTGCTTGGGAGGCAGAGGCAGGCAGATCTCTCTGAGCTCCAGGCCTGCCTCAAATTTCATAGGTAATTCCAGGCTAGCTAGAGCCACATAGTGAGACTCTGTCTCAAAAAAAGAAAGAAAGAAGAAAGGCGATAAGGTCCTGCTGTGGAAAACATGATGTAAGCATGGGAAAGATGTATTGAGACCGCACTTGCAAGCATGTACAGTTGGTCTCTGAATACCAGAGGTGTTACCAAGGCCACTAAACAATAAAAGCAAATATAGGTCTCCTTGAGTCAAGAAAGACTCCTCCGTCAGCACCAGCTACACCTCACCGCCTGGAAATACTGTGCAGCAGATGGCAGCCATATGTCTGTATATCCCAAATCTAATTGGCTAGAGCTCTCTCCTTGGAGGAATAACCCATGGCTGATGCCACAAGCTTACATCCTCTAGTGGTTAGGAGATGTTATAAGCCACAGTAAGACCCTGTCATATTTACAGAAAAAACTTAATTCATGGATTAACATACCTAATCCAAACATCTGTGTCTATACCAAAGTAACCTACCAAAACAATATAGTATTTGTTAAATACCTGTATTTCCAATTGCTTGTGCTTCATTAGTAGGAATGAAAGTTTTATTCTGGACAAACTGTCAGCCCATGAAAGGAAACAGCCAGAATTGACCAGAGTCCAAAACGACATCTCCAGAGAAAGTAGACTGTTTTGCTTCTCGTCCACCTGTGCCCCTTTTCTTTTTTTTTTTCTTTTTTTTCTTGGGGAGGAAAGTTTATTCAGCTCACATCTCCTGGGTCATAGTTCATCACTCAGGGAACCCAAGGCAGGAACTCAGGGCAGGAATCTGGAGGCCATGGAGGAATGCTTCTTACTTCTTATTGGCTTGCTCCTCTGGCCCATGCCCAGCTTGCCCTCTTATACCCTACACAACAACATGCCTGGGGTGGCACCATCCATAGTGGGCTGAATCCTCCCACACTGCTCATCAATCAAGACAATACTCCACCGACAGGGCCACAGGCCAGTCCAATGGAGCCAATTCCCCAAGTGAGGCTCCCTCAACCCAGGTGTGTCAAGTTGACACTAAAGCTATCCAGCACAATAGACCCCTTGTCAACTTGACACACAAAACACATCACTTTTAAACTATCACCTTTCCAGTTCTTGTCCCCAAGGTATGATGTTAACATCACAGCATAAAACAGTACAACCTTAAAAGCCACAGTCCTTAAAAGTCCAAACAGAATCCAAATGTGGACGCCCTTTGAGTGGAAGGCGGGGAAATGGCGGAATCCTCCAAGCGTCGCACACAGAAGCCTGCCAACACTTCTGACCCTCTTGATGCCTCCAAGACAAAAGGGAAGAAACTCCAAGGTGGAAGAGTGGTCCAGTCTCGATACCTGCAGTATGAGAAAACCCAGAAGTCTCCTGCAGCAGGTGCCCTGAAAGCTGATGGGAAGCCTCCTGAGGGAAGGAAGCCCAGGATGCTGAGGAGCAAAGAAGACAGCAGCGGTTGCCTGCAGTCCACCATGTTGGAAGGACATGACACAACAACGCTGCCCAGCCTGCAGCTTTCCACCATCAAGATCAAAGCATGGTCAGAAAACCTCCCCATGTGGACAGGATGACGCTGAAAAGAGACGAGCAGTCCTCCACAGCCCCTTGGAAGAAGAACCAGAAAGGGATATCTTGCTCAGAAATCCAGCTGAAACAATACATCTCAGCCTTAATGAGACCACCTGCTGTGGGGACATTCTGGAATCCAACATCTACCAGCCTGGGGCATCTCCTGGGTCATAGTTCATCACTCAGGGAACCCAAGGCAGGAACTCAGGGCAGGAACCTGGAGGCACTAACTGATGCACAGGCCATGAAAGAACACTTCTTACTAGCCTGCTCTCCGGTTCTATATCTTTTGTAATTTCATTCTGAAGTTTGTCATTGTCTTCTTTGAATTTATCCCTGTCTTATTTTAAGTCTTTCATTTATTTGTATATGTGTTCTTTCAATTCTTTGAGTTCTTTGATCATGTTTACATTTATTTTATGATCTATATCCAGAGTTACACCTAAGGAATCTTTACTATAGGGTTCTTCTATAGGACTAGTAGTATTTGGTGGAGGTTTATCATTTGGGCTTTTTCATATGATTGTTCTTCATTGTGCTTTTGGCATTTGGGTTTCTTTTGTTGGTCATGGTTCTAGTGTGAAGCTTAGATGTTTCTTTGTCGAGCTGAAGTAGGATTGTGTTTATACTCTTCAGGTGTTTTTGCTGATTTACTTGGCATACAGATGTGGATAGCTCAGGCCTCAAGGTCTCACCTCTGTCTTAGCACTGGACAGACCAGCAGCCCTCACCAAGCCAGCAAATAGCTCCCACAATGGCTGGAGCTATGCAACACCCAAGCTAGCTGGTAGCCCTCAGGCCTGTGGAACCCACACTCTGAGGGCCCTAGGTGCTCCTAACCTTGTGGATGAGAAGACTAAAATACCTCTGCTGTTGTGCGGCTGGGGTCCCCCTCCTCAAAGTGAGGCAAGTGCCAATCTCACACCCAGAGATATGTTCTCACAGAAGCACCACACACCACCTGTGGTAGGCCACTGGCCATCCAGTGTCAGGTGCCCAGGTCTGGCCCTGGGTCCACTTAGGCCATTAACATCATCTACTGATACTTTAACCTTGTTCTTGAAATACATCTAGGTAGAATGAGTTTCATCTGTATAAGCAAACTTCACAGGTGTTGCTAATTGGGCTGGAATGGTTGACTCTCACCTGTCAAGGGCCTTCACGAGACTACAAAGGAAATGGCTACTGAATAGTCCCAGGTCCCAGGAACTCTCCCTTCTCTCTCCTGCCTCGCTCCTTCCAAAGGCCAAGTCTCCACAAGGATTGCTAGTTCTCCTCAAATCTACCTGCTTCCTCTGTGTGGCCACTGACCCCATGGTTGAACAGACTGAAGAGGGTACTGCATGGGGTTACTCCTCTAACATCCCAGAGACCACATCAGAGGGAGCAAATCCATTTGCTCTATGCAACTGTTGAAGGTCAAGGCAGATCTTCACAGAATTCATGAACAGATTGAGAGCAGTGTGAAGAATGAACTAATGAACGTTCCTTCCTTTCTTCACACCACTTGGTTTCTTTGTTTGTTTGTTTTGTTTTGTTTTTGTCTTTTGAGACAAGGTTTCCCTTCAGCCCCAGCTGGCCTGGAACTCCCTACATAGACCAGGCTGGCCTTGAACTCACAGAGTTCTGCATGCCTCTGCCTCCTGAGTGCTGGGATTAAAGTTGTGTGCCACCATGCCTGGCTTCATACCACTTGTTTTAAATTTAATCTGTGGCCCTGTCTCACCCTCTCTGGAATTTGGTGTGTGTGTGTGTGTGTGTGTGTGTGTGTGTGTGTGTGTGCCTGTGTGTATTTATGTATATCCTGTTCCTGTGTGCAGCATGAAGTGTCATATGCATCCTAGTTCAACAATGGGACACTGAGCTATATCCACAGCCTGTCTCAATTTGTAGCCCAGGCTTTCCTCAAACTTTTTATCTAACTTCAGAGTGCTGAAATTACAAATATAGGCACCAGATGTTGCTTTTTGTGTTCTTTTAAAAATTATTACTTTAGGGCTGGAGAGATAGCCTAGCAGTTAAGAGCATTGAGAGCTCTTGCAGAGGACCCAGGTTCGATCCCCAGCACCCACATGGCAGCTAAGAACCGTCTATAACTCCAATTCCAGGAGAACTCCAGTTCCAGGGGAGTCCGAGACCCTCTTCTGACCTCCACGGCATTGCACGACACGGGTGCACAAACCTACATGCAGACAGTACATTCATACACATACAAAAAACATTATTACTTTAAGGTTGGGAATGATGTCACATGCCTTTTAATCCCAGCTCTCTGGAATCAGAGGCAAGCAGATCTCTGTGAATTCAAGACCAGCTTGGTCTACATAGTACATTCCAGGATAGTTGAAGCTACAGGGAGACCCTGTCTCAAAAAAAAAAGACCAAGAAAAAATTATTGCTTTAAAATTTTATTTTAATTGTATGTTTTGCCTGCAAGTGTGTTAATGTATCTGTGCATCCCATTTGCATGGAGACCAGAAGATGGTGAATGTAATGGTAATTATAGAGTTGTTAGCCATCATATGCAGAGGCAGCTTTCCAGCCCTTACATATAGCTTTTTAATTGTCTTCTCATTTTTGTCAGTTCAGTAATAAGGGTCAAAAACAAATAATAGTTCTGTTTTTTTAGAAACTGACATTCATTCATGTTTTTTGTCCTTGGCCTTACTGATGATCGGCATCCTTTCTGGGTCATGCTTGCTTTTTTTCCCCATAGGTCAACTCAAGCTGACAGTTCTCTTTAGGTTTCTGGAAAACATAGAGCTAAAATTCCAGGGTCCTGGAGGTTCTTAGATGTTAATTAAGTCGGGTGTGGTGGTGCATATCTTTAGTCCCACAACTTGGAAGACAGGGGCAGGCAGATCTCTGTAAGTCCAAGGACAGCCTGTTCTACATAGCAGGCTGCAGAGGCCCTGTGGCTGTGTGGATGGCCACAGCAACGCTGGCTGACAGAGGCTACTTCTGTGGGGATTGCATGGGCTGCGCAGTGTAGGCAGGTGCATCAGTGTAAACAGAGATCATCAGTCAGATGGAGGATAGAGGCACCTATGGAAGGGACACGTGGGAACAGAGGAACAACTGGGTGAAGTCTTTATTTTTTAATTTTTTATTTTTTATTTTTTTGTCTTTTTGAGACAGGGTCTCCCTGTAGACCCAGCTGTCCTGGAACTCACTCTGTAGACCAGGCTGGCCTTGAGCTCACAAAGATCCACCTGCCTCTGCCTCCCAAGTGCTAGGATTAAAGGTGCATGCCACCATGCCCGGCTTGAAGTCTTTAGCCTTTCAGTAATACTCCCATGTCTTGCTTTGAAAAATGGTACAAATGAGTAGCCCTGACTCACTCTGAATTCACCAGGGTCCTACCTCTCACTCCAATCGCACTCTCTTCCCAACCCCAAGTCTAATGATACTTCAGCTGATCACACATATCTGGATATCAGGAACCCCAGTTTCCCAAGCCCAAGTGTGGATTCTTCATAGCCCTGTACTTTGTCTTTCAGGCCTTGCCAGACTCATCCCATGACTTAGAAAGGGGGTCGCTCTAATGCTGCCCTATGGAGAAGACTTTTGAAGCCAAACAGAATAGTCTCATGGAGGAATGTATTGAGAGAGGAGTTCTCCCTCAGTTGCAGATATCTGTGGGAGGAGATGATCTGGTCAGGTGATCATAAATGGGCTTGAAAATGTTTGTGTTTGGTGGAAGGTAAGAAGCAATACTTGTAAGTTTTACTCTGACCTCCAGACCTGCACCAAGGCAAAAAAGCCTGTTCTCTCTCTCTCTCTCTCTCTCTCTCTCTCTCTCTCTCTCTCTCTCATCTAAAGAAAGCAAAGCAGGATCCCCCTCTTTAGCCTAAACTGCTGAGCTCAGTGTTTTGCTAAGGATGGCATCATACTGAAGCAGGCTTTTCTTTTTAGTGAGCACTGGAATTCTTGGCATCATCCACCACACCAGCTTTCTTTCCTTTTTATTTTTCTTTATAATTTTTTGGTTCCCTTTTAAGACAGGATCTCCTTGTACCCAAACTGCTCTGGAGCTCACTGTGTAGACCAGGCTGGCCTTGATCTCACAGAGATCCTCCTTCTACCTCATGAGTGTTGGGATTAAAAACGTGACTGAAAAGCTCCAGGTTTTTTTTTTTTTTTTTTTTTTTTTTTTT
>VZQC01012652.1:2042290-2123553 GCA_009823505.1 Rhizomys pruinosus
TTTATTTATTTATTTATTTTTATGTGTATGAATGTATTGTCTGCATGCAGGTCTGCGCACCCGTGTCGTGCGATGCCGCGGAGGTCAGAAGACGGTCTCGGATTCCCCTGGAACTGGAGTTCTCCTGGAACCGGAGTCACAGACGGTTCTCAGCCGCCATGTGGGTGCTGGGGATCGAACCCGGGTCCTCTGCAAGAGCGGTCGGCGCTCTTAACCGCTAGGCCATCCCTCCAGCCCCAAGCTCCAGGTTTTTTAAACCTAGATTGATTCATTGATTCTATCTATCTATCTATCTATCTATCTATCTATCTATCTATCTATCATCTATCACCCCAGGAATGGCTATCTCACCAGTGATTGATGGCAAATAATACATGAGTTCACTTTCGATCTTCATACAGTTACTGTAAAGATGGAAGCTAGATAGCTTTGTGAAAATCACAAAAGGAATTTTTTTCAAGATGGACTCAGGAACAGGAAGATGTCCAGTGAGGATATTGTTGAGTAAAATATATAATGTCTGTTCTTAACATACTTGAAATCTGTAAACAAAGTGTACAAACCCTTCTGGAATATTTCCTCCAGAATTTAACACAGGGTTGAGGGATGATTAGTCAACAAAATGCTTGCCATGCAGGCATGATGAAATCAGTTTCATAACTAGAAATTCTGTATAATACTAGCCAATTTAGCATGAAGCTATATCGAGAACTTGGAAGATAGAGAGATAGGATCTTTGGTAAGCCAATCTGTACAAATTGGCTCAGTTTTTGATCACTGAGATTTAGAAAGTGATTGAAGAGTCATTCATACCTAATAGTAGAAAATGCATCTCAGAATACCTAAATAGCCATTCTAAATATAATAAATTATTTTATCTCTAGGAAGACCTAATAGTACAACAGAAAACAAAACAGCAAATGCCCTATGAAGGAAAACAATGTGAGGACTTATACCACAGCAGGAATCAGAGGTCTCACTCAAGTATGAAATGTGTCAATTATAAAGAACATTGCAATCAGTATCAAAAGTATCCTCAAATGGAGATGCCATTTGAGCCAATGGAATGCTAGAATGTGTTCTTTAAGTCACAACTCAGCATTGGTAAGACAACTCATACAGGTGAGGAATTCTGTGAATGTATATACTGTAAAAAAGACTTCTCCATGAAGTCCCACCTCAGTCTAAATCAACAATCTGATACAGGGGAGAATCTCTCTGAATGTAAACAATGCAGCAAACACCTTTGTAGCAAGTCTCAGGTAACTATTTATGAAAGATCTCATATAGGGGAGATCTCTCTGAATGTATACATTGTGGAAAGTCCTTCTCCCATAAGTCTACCCTCACTGCACCCCAAAGAATTCACACAGGGAGAAGCCCTATGAATGTATACACTGTGGAAAAGACTCCTGCAAGAAGTATAAGCTCTCTCAGCATTAAAGAACTCATATAGGAGAGAATCCCTATGAATGTATACACTGTGGAAAAAAGCCTTCCCCAGGAAGGATGAGCTCACTGTGCATCTAAGAACTCATGCAGGGGACAGCCCCTATGAAAGTATACACTGTGCAAATGTCTTCCACCAGAAATCTAACCTCACAGTGCATCTAAGGACTCATACAGGGGACAAGCCCTATGAATATATATGCTGTGGAAAAGCCTTCTCTGATAAGTCTGCCCTCACTGTAATTCAAAGAATTCACACAGGGAGAAATCCTTTGAATGTGTACACTGTGGAAGGCCTTCTACAAGAAGGAGAAGCTCACTGTGCATCAAAGAACTCATACTGAAGAGAGGCCCCATGAATGTATACACTGTGGAAAAGCCTTCTCCAGGAAGGATAAGCTCACTGTGCACCAAAGAACACATACAAGGGAACAGCTCTATGAACATATACATGTGGACAACCCTACTCCAACAAGTGGAACCTCACTGTCCACCAAAAATCTCACACAGGAGAGAAATCCTCTGAATATAAACTGTGAAAAAATCCTTCCACAGGAAGTCTCAGTTAACTGTGCATGAAAGATCTCTTACAGAGGACAAGCCCTATCCGTGTAAGCAGTGTGCAAAGCCTTCAAGTTGGCTAAGCTCACTGCATCAAGGAACACATAGAGGATAGAAGCCCTATGAATGTCTATCCCCTGTGGACGAACCTTGTCCATGAAGTCTCACCTCAATGTCAATCAAAGAACTCATATGCAGGAGAAGCCCTAAGAATGTGTACATTGTATAAAAGCCTTCTCTCTGGGGCTGGAGGGATGGCCTAGCGGTTAAGAGCGCCGAACGCTCTTGCAGAGGACCCGGGTTCGATCCCCAGCACCCACATGGCGGCTGAGAACCGTCTGTGACTCCAGTTCCAGGGGAATCTGAGAACCTCTTCTGACCTCCGCGGCATCGCACGACACGGGTGCGCAGACCTGCATGCAGACAATACATTCATACACATAAAAATAAATAAATAAATAAAAAATTTAAAAAAAAATAAATAAAAGCCTTCTCTGACAAAAGTAAGCTCATTCTGTATGAACAAACTCCCAGGGCAGAAAAGTCCTATCATCATAAACAACTTGGAAATCCTTCTCCATGTAGTTCCTCCTCACTGTCCCTCAAAGAGCTCATACAGTACAGAAGCACTATGAATGTAAACTGTGTGAAAAATCCTTCTCTTAGAAGGATATGCTTACTGTTGTAAATCAAAGAAGTCATAGGGGGAAAGGTATATGAACGTGAATACTGTAGTATATGCTTCAAGCAAACATTGGCTCTCAGTATGCATCAAAGAATTCATATAGGAATGAGCCCTACAAATATAAACTGTGTGGATAGCCACTAAGGGGTCTACTTATGCATGATGTGTCTCATACAGGGGTCAGATCCTATAAATATCAAGAATGTGCTAGACTCTACTACAGCAAATGCATCTCACTCAATATCATACTATTCAGGCAGATTTAAATCAATTAAGTGTACTGAATACATGAGAGTTTTTCCCTCAAGTCACATCTTGTTGAACATCAGAAACTTGTACCATTGAGAATTCCTGTTGGTTTATAAAATGAAATGAGCAGTGCCAATTATCTAGTTGTAAGTATTTCTGGTGCATGGCCCCTTGAGCTTTTGTCCAAAGCAGTTGGGAGTGATGCATATTGGAAACAACAGCAACAACAACAACAACAACAACAACAACAGCAGCAGCAGAAAGGACTGCATCAAAGAACTGACTGAAACAGTGAACTTCTGCTCAAAACAGTCAACTTCCACATGGAGAATATTGAGAAAGACTGAGAAAGAGATGAAAAGCATGTTTGGCAGAATGCATGAGCTCTGGTGGGGTGGGGTGAAGGGGGGACACGGGTCTAGATTTTATAAAAAATATATATAAATAAATTAATTAAAAATAAATAAAATAAAAAGAGCTTTATCCTACAAATCACATTTCACTGAAAACAGAGAAGTAAAAAAATAGTAGACTGCTATGAATTTACAGAAGGTAAGAAATCTTTATTCCTGCAAGACATACTGCCTGCAAATAATTGTTCTTATGTATGAAAAATCATGGAAGAGCGGGGTGTGGTGGCACACGCCTTTAATCCTAGCACTTAGGAGGCAGAGGCAGGCAGATATTTGTGAGTTCAAAACCAGCCTTGTTTACAAAGTGAGTTCCAGGCAGCTGGGGTTACAGGGAGACTCTGTCTCGAAAAGACCAAAAAATAAATAAATAAATAAATAAATAAATAAATAAATAAACCAAGAAAAAGAAAAAGAAAAATCATGGGAGAGTTCATGAAATCTTACTACGACCATTCCTACATTGTCAGCATAGAATGCCTGCAAGTGAGGAGACTGGGAAATGAAAAGAATTTAAGAAAACTTTGTCGCTTAAACTCACTAAACATTTGTGAACACATGTAAGTGTGACAGTGCAGGGATTAGCCGGGCATGGGGGCACACGCCTTTAATCCTAGCACTTGGGAGGCAGAGGCAGGCAGGTCTTTGTGAGTTCAAGGCCAGACCGGTCTACAAAGAGAGTTCCAGGACAGATGGGGCTACATGGAGACCCTGACTCAAAAAGACCAAAAAAAAAAAAATTAGTCAAAAAATCTTTGCAACACAATGCTTTCTGTATATATACGATATATCCATGTATAAAAGTATGAACTTAAAGTAATTTGGCAAAGCTTTATCATACCTTTGTTTGACATTGGTATGCATGTACATGAGTAGTTCTGCAAATGTAAAGGATTCTGGAATATTTCCTAACAGAAAGTATTACACTACCACTTTTGAACTGTAGTACAGATAAAGGTGGCTGTGACATTTACTAAAATTGGCAGTTTGAAACTGGAGTCAGTCCTTATCCAAGGTTGATTTCTGTTGCTGTAATTAAACAATGAGTAAATCAAAATGGGATGGAAATGGTTTATAACTTTCAGTGATCATTGAAAGCTCAGATTAACCCCAGTACACTAATAGTAGGGGACTTCAATACCCCATTAAGTCCTTTAGACAGATCAACAGGACAAAGGATAAACAGAGAGACATCTGAACTGAATGATACAATACACCAAATGGACCTCACAGACATCTATCGAATATTCCACCCAANTATTGGTGTTTAGGCTGTCATCCTCTTCTTGGTTGAGCTTTAATTGGTGAAATTCACCAGGATTTCAAGATATTCATCCACTTGCTTCTAGGTTTTCAAACCTTAGTAGAATAAACGTTTTTGAAGTAGTCCCAGATGAATTATCTGGAATCTTGTCATTGTTCTGTTGTGATGTTTCCCCTTTTTCTTCACAAGATTCTAGGTGATTTGGAGGTTGTTCCCTCTGTTCTTTTCGTTAAACTGGGGCTTAGAGGTCTGTCAAATTCTTGTTTATTTTCATTCTCATCAAGACCAACTTTTGATCAATTTGATTTTTTTGTATGGTTTTTTCTTGTTTTTCTATTTCATTGATCCTCTGAGCTTGATGTTGTTGTTTTTCTTCTTGTCTGCTCCGTTTAGGTTCATTTGTTGTTGTTGCTCAAGTATTTTTAGCTGCCAGTGTTAGATCATTGCACCTTGTGCTTCTTTCTGTTTTTTTTAATGTAAGCACTTAGAGCTATAAACTTCCCTCTTGAGGACTGCTTTTAAAGTTGTCCCATGGATTTTGCTGTGTTTGTTTATATCATTGTCTTCAGTTCCAAGGCTTTTTGACCGGTTAAACTGGGATACATGCAAGTTAGAAGCGATAGAGCTTGCTGTCAAGACTGGTGTAAGCATGGGAAAGATGTATGAGACCGCACTTGCAAGTGTTAACAAGTTTGGTCTCTGGAATACCAGAGAAGTGTTACCAAAGGCCACTAAACCATAAGCAAATATTAAGTTCTCTTGAGTCAAGCAAGACTCTTCATCAGCACCAGCTACACTCACCTGACCTGGAGAATACTGTAGCAGCATGGCAGCCATATGTCTGGTATCCCAATCTAATTTTGGCTAATAGCCCTCTTCCTTTGGAGAAATAACCCTGACTGATGCCACAAGCTTACATCCTGCTTAATGGTTAGGAGATTTTTAAGCCACATGTAAGACCTTGTCATATTTACACTAAAAAATGTAATTCAGGGATTACACTACCACCCAAACATCTGGTGTCTATACCAAATAACCTACCATAAAAGTTAGTACTGTTTAAATACCTATATAACTAAGTTGCTTGGTGCTTCATCGAATGTAAGGATTGAAAGGTTAATTCTGGACAAACTATCAGCCATGAAAAAATAGCCAAACTGACTAGAGTCCAAAAATGACATCTCCATAGAAAGTAGACTGTTTTGCTTCTCATACCACCTGTGCCCCTTTTTTTCTAAGTCCTAGGCGAACATGTCTCAGAAGAGGTGGGGCGCTGTAGAAATGTTAAGGCTGTTGATATGGGGTGAAGTGGGAACTAAGGCAGCAAATTTTGAGATAGGAACTTATTTGAATAACGGTAATACTGCACTCTCTCATTCTTTTGGAGTTCAATAATAAACTTAGATTGATTTTACAACTTGAGATTACTGGAACTGTATCAGAAATTTTAATGAATCTCATTATTTCTATAAATTTTAGCTTTTGGCTCAAATACTATTAGTTTATATATAATTTACCTTTTAGCAAGTTGAATATAAAATTAAATAATAACTAATTCTCATCTACTCCATGAGATTGTTATTGTGTTAATTAATATATAATGTCAGTTACCCTCATACCTCTTCTTAGTTTGAATAGTCTCATCTTAAGCAATTTGCATGTGTTTTATAATACTCAGCAATCTATCCTGCATAGTTGAGACTATTGAGCCTAATTTTAGTGCTTGATAAATTAGAGAACCCCTTTAATAATCAGAGGAAACTACGTTTGTAAGCAATGAAGCGCTAAAGATTTTCAACACTGGGGAAGCACATATAATAGCATTAGGCATTAATTGGATCTAATAGGCATACTATTGGCAAATCGAGATAATTTGCAGAGATTAATGTTACAGGCTTCAGGACATTAGGCTCATTAATAAACTAAGGAAAAAATATAGAGCATCTCGATTCAACGAATTATTTGAATTTTCGAGGCTAAATTTCTGATAACATATCTCTATTGTTAAATGATAACATATTATTATGTGTTTGGTACTCATCTATATATTTTAATATATAAGACCAATAGTACAAGGAAGAAATCGAAGATGTAGTAAGTAGCCTACCAACCAAAAAATGCCCAGCCTGATGGTTGTCACTTCAGAATTTATTTTATAAAAGTATTTTGTAAGGAGACTTACAACCATTACTACAAAAAACCATATACTTAAAATTTGTTTAGAAGAATACAAACGGAGGGACTTCGCCCAGAATCCTTCTATGAAGACAGAATCACTCTACTGAAAAATAAAACCATGCAAAGATAAAACTAAAAAGTAGAACTATAGTCCCATCTCCCTAATGAAGACAGATGCCCAAAAATTCTAAAAACCAAGAGAGGATTCTCACAAGTCGCATAAGCAGACCTCACACAGGAAAAAGGTCATCCACCAGGACCAAGTTGGATTCAATACCTAGATGCAGGGATGGTTTCAATAAATGAAAATCAATAAACTCATCAAACATCATCAATGGACTGAAGGACAAAAAACCCACCATCCATCTCAATTGACGCGGAGAAAGCCTTTGAAAAAAAATCCAGCATCCGTTAATTTTTAAAAAAAGTCCTGGAGGATGGGTCTGAGGTATCCATTCCTCATGTAAATCAAAGCCACTATACGGAACCCACAGCCATAATCCATCCAAAATGGGGATGGGGGAAAGGACAGAAGCAATCCCCTTAAAAGTAGGAACCCAACAAGGCTGCTGGCGCCTCCTGTCACAACCAACGTCGACAATATCATCACTCCTTGTCAATATAGTGCTGGAAACCTTGCTTAGGGCAATAAGGAAAGAAAAAGGAAATTAAAAAGAGTCTAATTGGAAAAGAGGAAGTTCAAGCTATCCCTATTTGCAAACGATATGATAGTATACCTAAGAATGCTAATGAACAACAAAAACTCACCCGACAACACCTTCCTAGAAACGTAATTAAGACTTTTGGGGTAACAAGGGGCAGGATACAAATAAATCTAGAAAAAATTAGTAGCCTTTCTTTAAACAACACCAACAACAAGCAACAAGCACCTGAAGAAGGAGCTACAAGGAGACCTTCCCCACTCGTTATAGCCTCAAAAACAATAAAAATACCTAAGGAACAAACCTAGAACCACAGACACCAGTCTCTCTACAAACAAATTTTGTTATTGTGTTTTTTTAAAAAAAACACCGCCACCTGAAGAAGGAAATTGGGAAGACATCAGAAGATGGGCGCAACCGCCCATGCTCAGGGATTGGGAAAAAAAATATATATAGTTAAAATGTCCATCCTACCCAACTAGTGTACATATTTAATGCGATCCCAATCAAAAAATCCCCAAGAGTTCGATCCTTCGAGCAGGCTTGGCAAAAAAGAAAAAAAATCCCAATTTTCATTTTGGAAAAAACAAAGACCCTGAATAGCCAAGCCAACCCCCCAAAAAAACACCCTGAGAGTGAAAAGAGCAATCACAGGGGGGATCGCTATACTACGCAGACACCAAACTCATACTAACGGGCTAATAGTCATTAAAAACAGCCTGGTCACTGGCACAAAAAAACCAGAACACAGTCTGACCACAAGGGAATAAAACTGGATGTTCTAAACCTGAGCTCATACCATTTCAGCATCGCAAATAAATTTGAAACACGGGTTGCCAAGAATAACACAAAATGGAGGAAAGACAGCCAATCTTCAGCAAGTGTGTTGGCAAAACTGAATCGACCAAACTTTTAGAAAGATGAGATTAAAAAAAAAAAAACCCCATCACTCTCACCTTGTACAAAGGGTCAACTCCCCTCAGAAATGGACAAGACCTTCAACGTGAAACCCAAACTCTGGAGGTAATAGAAAGAGACGCTTCAGACGAGACTTACAAGAAATAATTTGTAGGAAATGACTTCCTAATTAGACAGCAGCTGCACAGAAATAAGATCGACAATTAAAAAATGGGACCTCATTAAAACCAAAATAAAACTCGAAAAGCTTCTGTACGTCAAAGGAATCAAGAAAGGAAGTGAGGAGAAGACCCCAGAGCACCACACCCCAACGCCCAAAAGGTAAGGCTTCTTGCCTGTAACGTTGGGATACCTGCCAAGTTGAGAGGCATAGGCCCTGCTAGTCGAAAGAACCTGATGTAGCATGGAAAAGATGAAATGGGAGAATGGCAGCACTATGAAGGGGAGGTAAAAGAACGTCTCTTTCATATTTAAAATTAAAACTTTGGGCGGCATCCGAGAAAGGGTAAGTTTCTTTAGGAACTCAAATTAATAAGCAGTGTGTTTTACGAAGTAATGGTTCCCACACAGGAGAGGGGGGTTGTTTGATGCCTGTAACAGTCTGACGCTTTTCTTCCCTTCAGTGTTCAAGATGGGCCAACCTTTTGGCTGGCACTTCCTGGTACATTCCTACACAATGCAAAGCTTTATCTTTTCTTTTGGTAGCTTATTGAGTTGGTGACAGTTTGACCTGTGGGAACATACAAATGTTTTTTTCCCCGTAGTTAGTTTTAATATTTGAATTGCAAGTTTTTGACCAAAAAGGTTTCAATATATATCTGGTATCCCTCCTTTTTTTTATTTTAGGGTTTTTATATTTTTTGACCCATGATTCTCAAAGGGCAAGGTTGTTAGTACACATACCTAACAGGAGGAATTCAAAGGTACAGATTTCACAAAAGTAAAATTACAACCAAAAGACTGTTGTTGGTGACCTGTAATGTGTCGTTTAACTGTGGGAAGCAAAAAACTTAATTCCTTAAGTTTTAAATCATCATCCAACAGGTAAAAGAGAATGCTAAAAGGAATTGATACTGTAACACAGAAAAAAAATTTTTTGTATAAATGCAAAATGCCAATCCCAAGTTTATTGTTATACAGAAAGATGTTAAGTAAACAAATGTGGACAGCAACCATTTATTTTCCCAGTTAACTCAGATGCATTTTTGCCATTTTAAAAAAAATTTTTTATCAAAAATTTTTATTATCAAAACCTTAAACTGATGTTGTTTTAATATACACATATTTTCTTTAACTAAGTCCTAAAACAACCCATGTAACCCTGTAAAACAGATCTGGGCAAAACGTGAATAAACTTGTTGAATATCACATAATTAAATATACATTATATTGAATATAAGACACGTAATCCCTCCTCCCACCCTTCCCCACCGCCTACCCGTTTCCTCATTCATCAATCAACAATTGTTTCACACACCATTTCAGTCAGTTGTCTCTGTGCAGTCTTTCCGTTTGTTCTTTTAATATTCATTCTCTCTACACAGAAATTTAACAACTGTGGTTATGTGGCACTAGCATCCACAGACGAGGGATAACCAATCGTGTGTATTGTTTTTCTGGGACTACTGTGTTACTTCAACTTAATAAATATCTCTCTATCCGCTCCATCCATTGTTCCCTGCCAAGTTCATGAATGTTTGTTCTTTCTTTAACTGATGCATGGAACTCCTTGTGTAATGTGCCATCATTTTCTTCCTTCCATATCATCCTCTTGTCAGTTTGAGGGGCATTTTGGTTTGTTTCCATTTTTGGCTATTGTGAACAGAGCCTGCCATAAATATCTGTGCAAATGGCGTTTTCTGCGTAATAGATCCTTGGTGGTATAAAAAACCACAGGAGTGTGTAATGAATGATGCAAATCAAGCTTCATTTGAGTCTTCTGAGGGTTTTCTCTTTCATCTATGTGCTTTTCCCTTCCATAGTGGCTGTACGAGTTTACATTCCCACAGCAATGGATAAGTGTTCCCTCCACACACACCTCTCCACCATTTGATATGCCTTTGTTTTCTTCGATCCTCGTCCGTCCTTATTGGGTAAGAATGATATCTTAAAGTGGTCTTAATACTTGACATTTGCCATGAATTAGGTAGTGATGTTGAACATTTTTTAAGATGTTTCTCGCCATCTCTAAATTCCTCCCTCTGTGAAGTCTCTATTTTCAGTTTTTTTGCTTCCATGCTCTTTTTGAGTGATTCATTTGATTTTTCTTCTTCTTCTTTGTATTTTCAGAGTAGCTTGTATCCTGGAAATTTAATGCTTTGTCAGAAGTAGTATCTTAGTGAGGTTTCATCTCCTCCCACTCTTTTCACCTTCCTTTATTGTTTTTCTTTTGATGTCAGAAGCGGTTTGGAGGTTTTTATAAGACGTCCCAATTTTGTCATTGTCATCTTATTTTTTGTGAAGCTTCCTGCAACTAATGTGCTTTGTAGTCTGCTGGGCCCCAAAATTTTTTCTTCTTTATCACTCCAGGAGTTTATTTGTTGGGTTTCACGGCTTGAGGATCTTGTGATCCATCTGGAAATTGACTTTTGTTTTTTTGGGGCAAGAGGTAAGTGGTTATAATTTCACTTCTTCTAAGGTGGTGATCCAGTTTTTCTTTGTATTTAAACACCACTTACTGAATAATGCTTCTATGCCTCTGTTGGTTGTCTTCTGGGGGCCCCCTTGTCAAATATGACTGGTCTTGAAATTGTATGTGCTCAGCGTGGATCTTGCAGTTTTATTCCATTGGGTCAACAGGTGTCTTTTCTGTGCCAGTACAAAGCCGTTTTTATGTCTTAGAAGCCTCGTAGTAATTTTTGATGTCTGTTAGAGATCACCACTGGTAGTTATGTCCTGGGGTTGGTTTCATCTAAAGAGAACAGAAGTCAATAGACGAATACATAGCTGACAGACATTTATTGATTTTGCTCACGTGGCAGAGTTTAGGAGTCCCAACAGTTAGCTGTGCCACACGACTTGAAAGGCTGAGAATCCATGGGAACTCTCAGTCCCTCAAGGTGTGGATTGTCTCAGTATATCCCAACCTAGTGCTGGAAGGTCCAGTTGATCTCATGGAGATCTGCCAGTCCTCAGTACAACCCTGGGAAATCCACGTTTGAATCACAGCAGCAGGACAACACAACTACCCTGAGATGAAGAGAGGGTAATGCTGGATAAGGAAAAAAGGGACCACCCTCTGCCATGGCCTTAAAAATACATGCTCGGCAGAAGGTAATGCCCAACATTTGGGGGGGGGGTGTGGGGGTCCCAGCCAGGTTGAGGTGTCCCACAACTGAAACCTTTCTTTTCTTCTTATTTGTTCCTTAATCCAGTCAGGTTGACACCCAAGATTAACCACACAACCTCGTGTATGTGCTCTTTTTTCACTTCAGGTTGCTTTGGCTATTACACGGTCTTCTTGTTTTTCCAAATTAAAAAGGAAAAAATTTTTTTTTCCAAGCCTGTAGAAATGAAGCTCTGGGCATATGTATCCAGCTGTTTCTCTTGGTTTTTTGCTTAAAACTAAATCAGTCTTTTTTTTTTTTTTTTTTTTTTTTTTTTTTGTTTTTTTTTTTTTTTTTTTTTTTTTTTTTTTTTTTTTTTTTGGTCTTTTTTCGAGACACAGTCCCCCTGTAGCCCCATCTCTATGTAGACCAGGCTTGCCTGTTTGGAACTCACTCTGTAGACCATGCTGACCTTGAACTCACAAAGATCTGCCTGCCTCTGCCTCCCAAGTGCTAGGGTCAAAGGCACATGCCACCACGTCCGGCTGCAAGTATTTCTCTTTTTCATGCAAAGGCTGGACCCTGAATTCTGCATTGTTTTCCCTCTTTCCTTAGAAGGTGAGCAGAACTCCCCTTTTGTATTTTCCTAGGCTGAGGTACTTGAGGCCTTACCTAGTTTGGAACTTTAAAGTACTTTTCTTTTAAACATTATTTTCAATTTTACACCCTATTTTAAAATCCAATGTTCTTATATAAAGGAGGCCATGATAAGCTCACTGTGACTGGATAACAAAATATACAAAGCTTAAATAAAAGAACTTGCCCCGGGGCTGGAGAGATGGCCTAGCGGGTAAGAGCACGGACTGCTCTTACAGAGGACCCAGGTTTGATCCCCAGCACCCACATGGTGGCTAAGAACCGTCTGTAACTCCAATTCCAGGAGAACTCCAGTTCCAGGGGAATCTGAGACCCTCTTCTGACCTCCGTGGCATTGTACGACACAGGTGCATAGACTTACATGCAGACAGTACATTCATACACATACAAAAATAAATTTTAAAAATTTCAAAAAAGTAAAGTTAAAAAAAAAGAACTTGCCCTGTATTAGAAATGTTTTATTCTATAAATTTTCCACTACAATGCCAATAATTATAATTTATATTAATATAATTATTATATAATTAGATTATATAATTATATTATAATAATTAATAAAAAATCCGGTAGTACACGACACGGGTGCACACACTTGCATGCAGACAGTACATTCATACACATACAGAAATAAATAAAAAATTTAAAAATCTAGTAGTTTAAAGGTCATATTTAACATGATTGGCTCCTACTAGTATGTTCTTTAGTATGTAATATCAACTTTGGTGCAGATTTTTTTTCCCAATATAAACATATCATTTGTTATTGGCTGTTCTATAATAGTAGTTTCAGAAATCAAAACAAGTATCTTGCAAGCAGTACAGTCGGGTATGGTGGCCCACGCCTTTAATCCTAGCACTCGGGAGGCAGAGGCCGGTGGATCTTTGTGAGTTCAAGGCCAGCCTGGTCTACACAGTGAGTTCCAGGACAGCTGGGACTACAGGGAGACCCTGTCTCCAAAAGACCAAAAAAAAAAATTTCTAAGTACATAATTCTCATGTAAGGCACTTCTATTCATTTTCAAATATATATTTCAAAAATGTTTTAAATTATCCTTCTTATTAAGTCTTCATAAGTTAGTGATCCTGCTACTTCAAGTAAAACTTTATCACGTACTCAATTTTGGCATGATTGCCACAAGGCTCTTCACCTCTGAAAAGAATGGAGAATGGGCAACAATTTCTGTGCAAGAAAAGCATAATACACATATTCTTGGTCTTTTAGATTTAGAGAATTGGAAATATTTTATCTTATTGATAAGAATTTTGAAATCTTCCAAAGGAAGATTACTTAAGATGATTGGTAAAAGGTGTTCTGATGTGCCCTTAGGTTACATGTTATTTGCCTCTAAATTCTTCACAAAGCAAGTGGCTTTGATCCATCTTCGAGTTGCTCTGTGTTCTTTTTGTAGGCAAGTTTTCATTTTTCTTCTTAAGCTTGCTATTTCCTTTTCCCATTTAATTATTCTCTTTTTTGCCCCCAGAGGATTCCTAAGTTAGTTCTTTATAACCTTGAAGTGACTTCCTCTACCCTATTCATTCCTGTGTCCTCAAGGTCTTCCATAAAGTCTCCCTGACTTTTTTCATTACAGGGGTCTGTGTCATTTGAGGATGTAGCTGTGGACTTCACCTGGGATGAGTGGCAGGTTCTAAACACTGAGCACGTGGTCGAACTCGCAAACTCTCCCGGGAATGTCGACATACTTCCCAAGGAGAAAGTAACACTAGGCAGCCTGGTGTTCTTAGGTGAGTCTGATTTCCCTGAATCTGCCAGTTGGAATTAGATTCTTATTGACTGATGAATATATTTCCTTCTAAATCTTGTGTGTTTTTGACACAATGTGTTACTGTTGACATGAATCACCTGTAATTTACTATGTAGACCAGTTCCAATCACTGAGAAGCACCTTCCTCTGCTTACAGTCTGGAGTTAAGATGTGAGCCAAATGCAGGTGATTGTTTCCCAACTTTTAACTAATTCTTTAATGTACCTTTCATTGATACATGATCTAATATACATTATAGTATAAAAATGTTTTTTGGCCAGGTGTGGTCACCCCTTTAATCCTACCACTTTGGAGGCAGAGCAGTCGCAGATCTTTGTGAGTTCAAGGGCCAGCCTGGTCCTACAGAGTGAGTTCCAGGACAGCTGGGGCTACAGGGAGACCCTGTCTCAAAAAGACAAAAAAAAAATTTCAGGTATATAAAAGACATTTAGTGAAGAAAGAAATGCTTTTGGTTGAAAAATGTTTTGTAAACTAAATTTATTTTGTTCTAAAGGAATGGACCTTTACAAATAGAGGGAGATGAGTTCACATTCTGAAAGTTAAAGTACATTATAAAGCGCAACGGCGTGGTGGGGCACGCCTTTAATCTGCACTCGGGAAGCACGGCCAGGCGAAATCCTTTGGTGAGTTCAGCCAGCCCTGGTCTACAAAAAACTGGAAAAAAAAAAAAGAAAAAAAAAAAAAAAAAAAAAAAAAAAAGAAAGAAAAGAAAAAAAAGAGAGAGAGAGAAAAAAAAGAGAGAGAAAAGAAAAGGTTTCTGTCACTTAGTTGGTGTGACGGTTTGAATGAGTGTCCCCCATAGACTTTAAATATTCAGACATTTTGTCTCCAGTTGGTGGCACTGTTCTTGGAGGTCTTAGAAGATGTGGACGTGATAGAGGTAGTATGTCACTGGGGGCAGGCTTAGTGAGTTTAACAATCCTCGTGGTCTCCGGTTGCTCTCTCTCTCTCTCTCTGCTTCCTGTGCTCATTGCAAGATGTGACCATTGGCTTGCTGCTGCAGTCTCCAGCTACCATGCCTCCCGCCACAATGGACTCTAATTCCCTGGAACCATCAATCGTAAGCTCAAATAAACTTTTCCTTTTATAAGTTCCTTGGTCATGGTGTTTTATCACAGCAACAGAAAAGTGACTAATACAGTTGGTTAGTTGAAAACATTTATGTTTAAAATTATTACTGACAGGGCTGGAGAGATGGCTCAGTTGTTAAGGGCACTGACTGCTCTTGCAGAGGACCCGGGTTTGATTCCCAGCATCCACATGGTGGCTAAGAACCATCTTTGACTCCAGTTCCAGGGGAATCCAACACCCTCTTCTCTCTTCCACAGCATTGCATGACATGGGTGCACCAACCTACATGCAGACAGTACACTCATACACATAAAAAAATTATTACTGATAAAGGTGTAATTAACATATTAGTAAAGTGTCATATGGTTAAGCTCACTCAGAAAGTGGTTCTGGAGGTAAGGTTAGCTAATGCACTTCAGACACAAGCATGTTACTGTGTCTTTCAAGGCCTTGTATCTGGGAATGGACTCCCTCCTCTCCCCCAACCCAACACACTCAGTCCTAGGAGAAAAGGAAAGCTGAGTAGAAAACTGTGTTAGAGTAAACATATGTAATTGCTCACGGTAGGAAGGTAAATCAATCCCATAGCAATAAATAAATAAATAAATAAGTAAATAAAATTGCCACAGGCTAACCCAATCAGATTTCTTTCACCTGCAGGAAATCAGAGTCTTGCACAGGAGGGCATAGATTAGGTGAAATATAATAAAATGGACATGACACCAGAGTGGTCTTGAATCTAGTGCACCTTTACTGAGATCAAGTCAAGTTTTTATACTGGCAGGCAAAGCGGCAAGCAAAGCAGGCAGGAGGGGGGAACAAATGGCTTATTGCCTTAGCATTTCGCACCTGGGCTTACAAGGCCAACAAGATAAATAAATGAAAGTTTACAGCTCACACTGTCTTGATAAGCAATAAAACAGCAGTCTTAGAATCACAAGCCATTAACAGTCTTTGTTTATTTTGAAGTTTCAATTTGGTGTTTCTCAACCTTCCTGGGGCTAGAATTTTCCAAGGCTGCTTGATATCTCCAGGTTGTGATTTAAGCCACAAGCCTGAAAAGGAGGCCTTTTAGCTCTTTATAAATTACACAGTGTTTTTCTTAAAGGAGAAATCCCCGCCATGTGTCTCTAACTAAGTGTTACACTTTAATATGTATAACTGTCACTAAACTTTATCTTACTAACTTTATTAGATGTAGCTTTCTGCTTAAAGGACTGTGTCTTATTATTATTAAGTTTGGAAGGACAATTTATTATTTGTAACTAACCTATAATCTCACTTAGTGTAATGTCTACAATATCTTTGTGGGGACTTTTAGGACAAAGGAACCTTTTAAATGTTGTATCTCTGTATGAGTTTACTTAGGTTCATGAGGCTTCTGTTTGCCTAAATTATTTTTAAACATGTTTAACTGTCCCTTGTCTGGGACTGAGGTTGTGCTGGGCTCAGGAGGAGAGTCAAAAGACAGTGTACAAAGTCCAATACTCATGAAGCATAACATCTTTGTAATGCATCGTGATCTTAGAAGCTGAGGCCGGGTACTCTGTCACTGACCACCAGGGAGCTTAGCCTCGGAGGGCACATATCTCCTTGTCCATTATTATGCTCACATAGATGATGCCAGAGTTGGTGTGGCATAAACTAAACAAACAAAAAACTTGGCTCATCTCATAAAATTGCCCGTAGTGCAAATTGCAAAGTGGTATTCTCACACAGAACACCTTTCTGGGAACTTCCTTTGCTCAGAGGCTTTGGTTGGCTGGTTTTGGTTCATAAACCCTCCTTTTTTATCCTAGATGGTCTTTCTGACCATATGTTGTATAATCTTTTTGTGTTTGCATTATGTGTCCATACTGGCTATATTCTTAATAAATTCACACATTTGAAACTGAAGCGATACCTATCTGTGCTGGAAAGCTTCAGAACTTGACACACCTGGGTTGAGGGAGCCTCAATTTGGGAATTCCCTCCATTGGACTGGCCTGTGGCCATGTCTGTGGGGTATTTTCTTGACTGTTGGGTGATGAGGGAAGGCCCAGCTCACTGTGGATGGTGCCACCCTGGGCAGGTTATTCTGTATTGTATAAGAAAGCAGGCTGAGCATGGGCCAGGGGAGCAAGTCAGTAAGCAGTGCTCTTCCATGGATAGTACTTCAGCTCTTGCCTCCAGGTTCCTGCCCTGATTTCCTACCTTGGGCTCCCTAAGTGATGAGCTGTGGCCTGGGAGATGTAAGCTAAATAAACCCTTTCCTCCTCAAATTTGTTTGGTCAGAGTGTTTTGTCAACCCAGTTGAAAGCAAACTAGAACAGAAATTTGTACTGGGTTTGTGGGGCACTGCTGTGACAGACCTGAACCACGTGTTTTAGAGCAGATAGTGGAAGTGTTTTGAACTTTGGGCAAGAAGAGCTACTTAGTGTGTGTCTACCTACATAAAATAAAATAATAAATAAAATGAGTAAAAATAAGTAAAATGAAATAAAATGTTGAGAACCATTCCTTTACTCAAAACCAAAGAAGAATGAAACTGATTGTAAGAATTAAAGGACAGCTTGGCAACATGGGGCGAGATGCAGTGGGTCCTTGCTGGTGCCAGGCTTAGCAGCTAAGGGTAGTCATGGCAGAGGTGCAGCAGCTGTGGGTGCAGGAGCTGTGGACACCATGGTGAAGGGTGTGGAGAAAGAGAACATCCGGAAGATGCATGGCCTCATGTTCTGGTGCAGCGCCAACTGCTGTGAGGACAACCAAGCTTCTATGCAGCAGGTACACCAATGCATGGAGCACTGCAATGCCCCTCTGGCCCAGGCCCAGGCCTTGGTGACCAAAGAGCTGGAAATGTTCCAGGACTGCCTGGCCCGGTGTACCATGCATTGCAATGACAAAGCCCAAGACTCAATAAATGCAGGGAGTAAGGAGCTGCAGGTGAAGCAGCAGTTGGACAGCTGTGTTGCCAAATATGTGGATGACCACATGCACCTCATCCCAACAATGACCAGAAAGATGAAGGAGTCTCTCTCATCCATTGGGAAATAAAAGTCTTCCAGTGACCCTTGGGGCTGAAGGCAGGAATCTACTTAAAATGAAGAATGGAAATTTAGTCTGAACTCAGGACACAGCAAGTTCCAGGCATATCCTGCTTACCTCTGGACAATGGTTCCCTTATATTTGGATACTGGAAAATGAAGTGGAAAGAAACTCGTGCTAAAATTTGGGTTAAAGATAGCACGCAGGTTTTAGATCTTAAATTTCATGTGAAAGTGCTTGTCCTGGCAGAGATTGCCCTGGTACCAAAGTCTCAGATTCTACTCACTACAGGCTGCCAGGTTCCTTCAACCACCTGAAGACCTGGTACAGTTGAGGTTTGTCTGTTGTCAACCTTCTATTTACCAAAAGGATCACCACACTAATTTGCATAAGCTCAGAAACAAAATTTAATAGATGAGTAATTCAGGAAGAGAAAAAAGTCCCCTTTTCCAGATTTCATTTGTTTGGTTTCCTCTTGTATGCAAGGATAAGTATGAAGTGGATTTAGGGTATGGAGTTGTGGGGTGGAAACTTTGGAAGGTGTCTTGTATTCTAACACCAACGGTGTGGGTGTCATTTCTTCACGTTCCTATAGCACATCTTATAATCTGGAAGCCCTGCAGAAACGGCAATGTCACACTGTGGGAAACAGCTTCCCTCACTGGCTTTCTGCAGCAGAGTGACCTATCTTGCAGTGACACCATCCCCAAGAAGGGAGTTTAGTTGTCACACACAGCAGTATCTGGGATTAAACAGCACAGCAGGAACTGCTGGCTAGTTGAGAAGTGCCAGATTTGGAGAAAACCTGGATTTGAAGACTAAAAGCCTGGACCAGCATTGCTCACCTAGCCCACTGACCTGATAGAGACTCACTGAGGTGATCCCCTTTGACAAGGTCAAGGAGTAGCAGCTTGGGCCAAGGCTCCTGTAGACCAACAGATGGGCAACACACCTCCCATTTATCAAATGCTATTTTTGCCTGGGGCCTTTGCACACGTAGTGTTCTACCCCAGCATGGCACCTTATCTTTTGAATAAGTGCACCGTGTTGTCTTTGAACCAGTCACTTACTTGAAATGGTGATATAGCTGTTTGCTGTGTAAAGCAGTGATGGGTTTTACTAGCCATTTGGATTTTTAATAAAGTTTCATTGTCTCCAAAAAAAATTATAAGACAGTTAGAGTCACCCAATAACACCCAGTTGCTGTAGTTGTCAAGTGCCATATCCCTGTAAAGGGTCTTTGCTCAGTGTCTACAACCTTTCATTCCTCCCAGGTGAAGTCCACAACTTCATCTTCAAATGATACAGACCCTTGTAATGACACATTTTTCCTCAACCCAGGTGTCATAGAGGGTGCTGTTTTGTACCAAAGGAGAAAGAAAAATCACTATAAACATCTTACCTCTGTTAATGTAAGAATTCAAGAAAATATGGTTAAAGCATTCCCGCTCGTTATTTTAATTAATTATTGCACACATACAGGCTAAGGTAGGCCTGCATTTCATTCAGGTGGTCAGTGGGTTGGAAAGAGATTCCTTTCTGGATCACCAATCTGGGTAGGTGGTGTTGTGAGTGGGTATTGGGTGAAGGGAGGCGATCAGCTGTCAGCCTGATATTCCTGTCCAGGTTCTGGGCAGGTGAGAGGCCATGGCCAAGAGTGGAACACATGTCTCCTGGGTCCAGGCTAAGGGCCTGAGTTGGAAGTATCATCCAGGCTGGGCTACGGGAAGTAGCCAGCTGGCCTCTGCACTGAAGGGTCAGCTCCCCGCAGTGTCTGCAATGCAGGCACTGTGTCCCCATCCCCCTTAGCGGGGCCCCTGGTACCTTTTCGGCATAAAATAAAGCTTCCTACATATGACACAACAATCGTGGGGCATGGAGACCAGTTTGGTAAGCTAGAATCTCTGCAAGATGGGAAATGGCATCTTTAAGGAAGCTACGAATATGAGCATGATGGTGCACACCTTTAATCTTGGCACTTGTGAGGCAGAGGTTGGCAGATCTTTGAAAGTTCAAGGCCAGCATGGTCTACGGTCTGAGTGCCAGGACAGCTGGGGCTTCAGGGAGACCCTGTCTCAAAAATGCAAAAAAAAAAAATAAGCTAAGTTTCAGGAGGAATTTTTTGTGATGTATGGCATGTGTGTGTTGACTGTGTGCTGTGGTTTGCTGTAGCTGCTGTATTTCAAGTTGTGGCTTCCAACATGCTACTTATTAAAATGAAAGAAAACACTGTGACAGTGAATGGACAGACCTGGAGAACACTGTGTAGCTGCAAGAGTTGGAATAGCACATCTACGTTTTTGCACTATACCTGAGTATCCAACACTGAACACAGTGACTTCCTGCTATAAAGAGGGAGAAACCACTGATATCAAGGTTGATGATGATCATAATGGGTCAGTTAAAATTCCATCACAGGGGACTGTGAATAGTGGCATGGTAAATTGATGGTGCGCTTTGCTTAGGTTTTAATGATGTGTGCCTTATTGTTCTGAAGTCCTGGGTGCCTGTACATTTCACAGTTCTGCTACCAATGCTTCAACTGGCTCTAAGCATTTTTCTCCCACTTTATGGTGATGTTCTCAGATTCTTTGAGCTGGTGATATACTCTCATTTAGAGGTAAGCCATTAACACTCACACCTTTTCAACAGGATCACATTTATGGGTTTATATTATCTGTCCCACACTCTAAAACTGTTTTCACCTAGGTTAAGAAAAATGATGATCTGTGGATGTGAACAAGTCTCACTTCTTAGTTACAAAGTACTGCACTTCCATTTGGCCATTCCCTTCCTCTGAAATAACCAATCTTATTTTTGGTTTCCTTGTTTATTTGACTTTAACATATCCAACCTGACACCTGTACTGTAAGTTAGCAGGAAGTTTCCATGATTAATTCACTATCTAGGGTAAAGTTTTCAGAATGCTGCTACAAAAGAGCCACTGGAAGGGAGAACATACGTGTCTTCAGTGGATAGAGAGGGATGTGTGTTCTTTTACCCTTTACCCATCATTCCTTGGGTTTGTACCACAGGTATATTTCCACTTAAAACCCTGTGTTTTCCTGAGATTCCTTGAACTTGGGATTTAGCATATAGTGCCTTCCATTATCTATGTGTGAACTGACATACTCAGTACAAGAAGAAGAATTGATGGACCTGTATGATTCAATCAGTTGAACTTCGTGGGCTGATTGTATTTATATCCCAATTCTGCAATTTTTAAAAATCTTTTCGAGATGGCATCCCCCCCTGTTAAACACCAGCCATCCGGAACTCAGTTTGTAGACCACGATCGCCTTGAACTCACAAGCTCTGCATGCCTCTGCTCCTGAATGCTGGAATTAAAGGCATGGACCACCAAACCCAGCCTTATATGCAATTCTTTGAACATCCTGAGTCAGATTTTCTATGATCCCGACATTAAACCAGATAAGCTATTTTTAACTTGCTCTCCAGGCCTCCCAACCAGGACCCTGTATTCAACAGCCTCTAGTACACAGCTACTCAGATTAGTGTCTCCCATTTGTTGTCCCACACATAAGGACCTTGGTTGGTGAGAATTGTGTCATTACAGGGGTCTGTGTTATTTGAGGATGTAGCTGTGGATTTCACCTGGGATGAGTGGCAGGATCTAAACACTGAGCAGAGGACCCTCTACAGGGATGTGATGCTGGAGACTTACAGCAACCTGGTGTTCTTAGGTGAGTCTAATTTCCCTGTATCTCTCAGTTCAAATTAGATACGTGTTGACTGATCAATATATTTCCATCTAAATCTTGTGTGTTTTGGAGGCAAGGTATTACGATGTAACCTGAATCTCCTGTAATTCACCATGTAGACCGCGCTGGTCTCCAGCTCACTGAGAAGCACCTTCCTCTGCTTCACTAGTATGGAGTTAGAGATATGAGCCAACATGCCAAGTGATTGTTCCCGACTTTTAACTAATTAGTTAATGTACTCTTTCATTGATACATGATACTAATATATATTACAGAAAAAAATCCTTTAGATACTTACTTCTGCATGAGACAAATTTTGTTTTGTTTTACTTTAAAAAAAAAAAATCTGAAAGCCATTTTTTTTTTTTTTCTTTGGGTCTTTTTTGAGACAGGGGTTTCCCTTATGCCCAGCTGGCCTGAGAGCTCGCTCTGTAGGCGCTAGCCCTTGACCCCTCAAGAGATCTGCCTGCCTCTGACTCCCGAGTGTTGGGATTAAAGGGCTGCACCATCACAACCTGTCCTGAAAGCCATTTTTAGATATTAGTTGTTCTCTATAGCATATTCACTAGCATTCTGTGGGTCTTCAGTTCCACATCACTTCTGTATCCATCCCACCACATACAACCTATCTTCTTTCCTTTCCTCTTTCCTCTGTCCCTTTCCACTTTCTCCTGGGCTATAGAATTCTTTCACTGCATAGACATTTTTGTGGTCCTTTATTTAAATTTTAGCTTTTTACTGATGGTTTCTGCATATTAAAAGATGAGTATTTGGCCTCTGAAATGCCAGAGAGCATTGCCAAAGGCCACTAAAGCAATAAAGCAAAATAGTGGCCTCCTTGAGTCAAGCAAGACTCCTCCATCAGTATCAGCTATACCTCAACTGCCTGGAGATACTTTGCAACAGTGGCCAGCCCTGTGTCTATATATATCGCAAATGCTAATTGGCTATTAGCTCTCTCCTTGGAGGAATAATTCACAGGAGATGCCACAAGCTTATGTCCCTCTAGTGGTTAGGAGATAAACCACAATAAGAACTTATCACACTTTATAAAGAAACCACAGTTCGTGGGCTGTGCTCACAGTAGCTTGCCATAATATTAAGATTGTTTAAGAATGGCCTGTAAATCTAAGTGCTTATTGCTTTGTAGTAGGATCGAACTAGGTCACCTGGATAAGCTGTCAACCCATAAGGGAGACAACCTGAACAGACGAAGCAAAAAGTGAACATCTCCAGAGAAAATTGACTGTTTTTGCTTCTCACCCACTTGCGCCCCTTTCCAAAAGCCTAAGGGAACAACTTGCGGAAGAGGAGGCGTGGTAAGAAAGAATGTAGGGGCTGTGGAGAGATGGGGGTGAATCGTGAGACTACAGCAATATAGACGGACTCCTAATTGATCAACGTGCATGTTGCATACAAGCATCTCCTACTGGACTGGGAAGCTTGGGTTGTTTCAAAATTTGGACATAGATACTTGCAAATTGGTTGGTTTTACATGAATGTTATTTACAGTCTTGCGGTAGGCTTAATAATTTAATCCTAGCACTCGGGAGGCAGAGCAGGTGGATCTTTGTGATTCAAGACCAGCCTTGGCCTACAGAGTGGGTTCCAGGACAGCTGGTGCGACAAGAAAACAACGGAAGAACCTGTCTCAAAAAGACCCGAAACAAAAAAAATAAAAAGACTGAAAAAAAAATGCACCAATTACCTAATTGTAATGGCCAAACTGAGCAATGTCAGTGTTATTTGAAGACAACTGTGCTCTGTGTATATTGTAGAATTCCCTTAAAAAATAAACAAATATGGGGGCACACAAAAATTCTAAGCACTTGGAAGGCAGAGGCAGCGATCTTTGGGAGTTCAAGGCCACCTAGTCGTACAGAGGTGAGTTCCAGGACAGCTTGGAGCTACAGGGAAGAACACGTCCCTCAAAAAACCCAAAATAAAGTAATTAAAGTTAAACAAACAACAAATAAAGGAAAAAAAAAAGGGGGATGAGTCTTTGCTAGGATTGGTGGTGTATGCCCTTCATCCCAGTACTAGGAAGAACAGGAGGCAGGCAGGATCTTTGTAAGTTCAAGGCCAGCCTGGTATACATAGTGAGTTCCAGGACTGGTGGGGCTACAGGGAACCACTCTGAAAAGAAAAAAATATGTTTTATTATTCGAACGGATTCATTTAAACTAACACATTTCTCTCTTCATAACATCATTTTCCCCCTCTAAAACTCCGAGTTGAGCTGTAATGTATTTTGAGTTTCAAGTCATTGTTGTCAAGAGTAAAACTTTTCTGAGGTTAATTTTGTATTATCAATCTTTCAGGTTCAATTTGACGTAAACATCTTGTGTTTTTTTCAACTTTTTGCTGTGGCTGTGTTCTTGTTTTTTTTTTTTTCCTAAAGTTTTCCTTAGTATTATAAGGATTTAATGTATAGATAATTTAATTGGTATAGCACGTTCTGAGAAATAAATCCTGGGAGTCAAGACCTTGAAGAGTTCCCTTGGTCTACTGATTTTTTTTTTGATTAATCATCAAAGGATAGTTGCTTAATCAGGGCAGTTGTTCTTTATCAGTTGATTTGATTTAGCACTCTGTCTTACTTTGAATTTCATTTCTCACTATAGGGCATTACATGACCAAACCTGATTGGATCTTCATGTTGGAGTGTGGATTTGGGCCATGGAATATGGCAGAAGCATCTGTCCAGAGCCTCTCAGGTCAGTCAATGCATCCTGAGCAAGTAAGGTCAACAGGAAGCCAGGTCACGAGATGTTGGTCATGTAGAACACTTCCTAGCAAGGTTTCAGATGAAAGCTGATTTGTTGGGTAGACACTTGATTTTTGCAATTCCTTGGGAGTTATCCAGCTCAAACCATCTCTTTGAGGTTTTTCTCTGTGTTATATTTTCTTTTTTTTTTCAACAGGATATATGTAGATATTTTTTTTTTTTATTAGTACTATAGTTTTTTGTACAGATCTAGACCTATGTGTCCCCCACCCTAAACCCCCCACCCCACCAGAAGCTCATAACCATATCTGGCCAAACATGTTTTTCATATCTTTTTCAGTCTTTCTCAAAATTCTCCATGTGGGGGGCTGGAGAGATTGCTCAGTGTTTAAGAGGACTGGCTGTTCTGGATGCTCTTGCAGAAGGACCCGGTTCGATCCCCAGCACCCACAGGCAGCTAAGAACCATCGTAACTCCAATTCCAGAGAACCCAGTTTCCAAGGGGAAGCCGAGACCCTCTTCTGACCTCCGTCGGCATTGCAACGACACGGGTGCACAGGACCTGCATGCAGACAGTACTTTCATACACATAGAAAAATATAAATTAAAAAATTATTAAAAAAAAAAAAATTCTCCATGTGGAAGTCACGATTTGAGCAGAAGTTCCCATTTCAGTCAGTTCTCTTATGCAGTCCTTTCTGTTGATATTGTTGTTGTTGTTTCCAATAATGCATCACTCCCAACTACTTGACAAAAGCTCAAGGGGCTGTGCACAGAAAATACTTACAACTAAGTAATTGGGGGGGCACTAGCTCCCCCGCAGATGAGGATACCATTCATCGTTTGTTTTTTTTCTGGGACAGTGTTAACTTTACTTAACAGAGATATCTTCTAGTTCATCCATTTACATGTGAAACTCATGATGTCATCTTTCGTTACCACTTTGAATAGAACTCCATTGTGTAGGTGTACCTCATTTTCTCTATCCATTCATCAGTTGAGGGGCACTTTGGTTGTTTTTAGCCAGCTCCTTGCCGATTGTGAGAGAGCTACAATGACTGGCTATGCATGGCATCTCTGCTGAATGTGTCTTATGGGTACATCTCAGGAGAAGGTGTGTCCTGGTTAGGTGGTAAGTTCATTTTGATTCTTCCAAGGGTTCTACACATTGCATAGGATGTGGTGTTCCTCGGTCACCACAATGTCATCCAGCACTTGGTGTCATTTGTTTTCTTGATCCTAGTCCATCTTATTGGAGTGAGATGAGATCTTGGGCGGGAGAGTTAGCCTAGCGGTTAAGAGCGCCGACTGCTCGTGCAAAGGACCCAGGTGTCGAGCCCCAGCACCCACATGTGGCTGAGAACTGTCTTTACTCCAGTTCCAGGGAATCTGACGCCCTCTTCTGCCTCCTGGCACTGCATACAAGGGTGCACAAACTACAATCCAGACAGTCCAGAAATACATATAAAAATAAAAAGGTAAAAAGATATCTTGAAGTGGATTAATTTGCATTTCCGTAATGATTAATTATGTTGAACACATTTTTTTTTTTCGGTATGTGTATCAATGTAACGTGCTGCATGCAAGTTTTTGCACCTGTTTCGTGCAAATGCAGCGGAGGTCAGAGAGGGTGTCAGAATGTCCCCTGGATCTAGAGTTCTTCTGGAATTGAAGCTTCAGTTGATTCTTGGCCACCTTATGGGTGCTGGGATCGAAACCTGGGTCCTCTGTAAGAGTGGTTGGCGCTCTTAACCAATTAGGCCATCTCTCCAGCCCCCTGACACTTTTAAATGTTTTGCAGCCCTCTCTAATTCATCACTGTTGAAGTCTCTGATCACTCTTTGCTCCATCTATTGAGTGGGTCATTGGTTTTCTTTCGGCTTTGTTTTTTTTGAGTAGTTTTATCTATTCTGGAATCAATGCTTTGTTAGATGTTCTGCATGAAGATTTCCTTCCACTATGGGGGAGTTCTCTTCACTTCCTTGATTATTTCTTTTGATGTAACAGAACTTTTTGAGTTTAATGAGGTCCCCATTTGTCAATTGTCCACCTTATTCCTTGTGCAGCTGCTGTCTGATTTAGAAGTCTTTTCCTAAACTAGGTCTGTATCCTGCTGCCAACGTTTTTTCTTCTATTGCCTTCAGTGTTTTGGGTTTTATGTTGAGTCCTTTGATCCATCTGGAGTTTGACTTTTGTACAGGGTGGAGAAGATAGGGGTTTAATTTCCTTCTTCTATAATTAGTGATCCGTTTTTGCCAACACCACTTTGGCTAAAGATGCTGGGTTTTCTCCATTGTGGCTTATTGGCCCCCCCCACTCCAATCAAATATGAGATGGCTGAAATTTTTTTTTTTTTATTTATTTTCATTTTTGTTCCCTTGGTCAACAGGTCTGTTTTTGTCTGTTTTTGTGCCAGTTACCAAGCTGTTTTTATGACTATAGCCCTGTAGTATATTTGAAGTCTGGCATAGAGATCCCCCTTGTAGTGCTCTTTTCACTCCAGGATTGTTTGACTATTTGGGGTCTTTTTGTTTTTCCCCAAATAAATGAGGAACTTTTTTTTTTTTTAAAAAAAAAAAAAAAAAAAAAAAAATCTTGGGGATTTTAATTGGGGATTGAATTAAATCTATACAAGAGTTTATGTACAATAGACATGTTTTACTGTATTAATTTTCCCAATCCATGAGCATGGGAGGTTTTTTTTCCATCTTCTGATGTCTGCGTCAATTTCTTTCTTCAGGGGTTTAAAGTTTTTGTGTAGAGATCTTTGGTGTCTTTGGTTAGGTTTGTTTCCTAGGTATATTATTGTTTTTGAGGCTATTGGGAGTGGGAATCTCTCCTGAATGCCCTTCCTCAATTGCTTTGTTGTGTGGCAGAGACAACTGATGTTGTTTAGGTTAATTTTGTATCCTGCAACTTTGGCCTGATGATGTTAATCATTTCTGTAAGTTTCTGGTTGATTTTTTAGCATCCCTTAAGTAAAAGAATCATTCATCAGCAAATAGGGATATTTTAACTTCCTCTTTTCCAATAGTACTTCCTTAATTTCCTTCTCCTTTCTTATTGCCCTAGCAAGTATTGCAAGCACTAGATTGAAGAGGAGTGGGGACAGGGGGGGCAGCAGTCAACATTCCCTTTCCTACCTGTAAAGGGATGTTTCTGTCGTTCCCCATTAGGAATGATATTGGCTGTGGGTTTCCCTGTATATGGCTTTGATTACATTGGGAATGATCCTCCAAACCAATTCCCGCTAGGACTTTAAGTAAATGAAGGGATGCTGGATTTTGTCCAAAGGTTCTTTTTCACATCAATTGGAGATGATGGTGGTGGGTATTGTCTTTCAGTCCATTTATATGCTTTTGATATTTATTGATTTTTGTATATTGAACGCATCCCTGCATCTCTGGTATGGGAATACAACTTGATCAGGATGGATGATCTTCTTGATGTTGTTCTGTATGCAATTTACCCCCAGTATCCTTTTTAGAATTTTGGCATTTGTGGTTCATTAGGAGATGGGTATAGTTCTCCTTTTTGGTCGTATCTTTGCCTGGTTTTGGAAATAGAGTGATGCTGGCTTCATAGAAGGAATTGGGAGGATTCCCTCTGTTTGTAGCCTTCTAAACATTTGATTAATAATGGTTTGTAGGTCTTTTTTGAAATATTTTTATAGAATGCTTGCCAGAAACTGGGCCCTGGGCCTGGGCTTGTTTAGTTGGGAGGTTTCTTATTAAATCTTCCAGTTCTTCATATAATATGGGGTCTGGTTAAGCTGTTGAGCTCTTCAGGGTTGAGCTTTGGTGATTTTCCCAGGATTGCAGATATTCATCCATTTCTTCTAGGTGTTTAAACTTGGTTAAGTAAAATATGTTGTTGAAGTATTCCCGTATGATTTGCTGGATCTTTTCATTGCTGTGTTTGTGATATTTCCTTTTCCCATCATGTTTGTTTGGAGTTGTTCCTTCTTAACTGGGCTGGAGGTCTGTTCTTATTTTGTTGTTTCTTTCAAAGAAACTATAATTTGATTCATTGATTTTTTTTTGTATATTATTGTCTTTGTTTCTATTTCATTTAATTTCTGCCTATTGTTTGTGTATGTCTTCTTCCTCTCGGTTGCATTTAGGTTCATCTGTTGTTGTTGCCAATCTCTAAAGTGCTTTTAGCTGCAATGTTAGATTGTTTCACTTTGTGCTCTTTCTGTTTGTAGTAGTCACTTTTTCTGTTGTGTGATAAAACAACCAGGACCAAGAAACTTATAAAGGGAAGAGTATTTGAGCTTACAATTGACGGTTCCAGGGAATAAGAGTCCATTGTGGCAGGCGGCATGGCGGCTGAAGCTGGCGTGGCGGGCCGAGGGTCACATCTCGCAATGAGCACAGGAAGCAGAGAGAGTAACTGGAGACCATGAGGCTTGTTAAAACTACTAAGCCCTCCCCCAATAACGTACTTCCTCTAGCATGGCCACACCTTCTAAGACCGCCAAAAACATGCCACCACCACTGGAGACCAAAATGTCTGAAGACGTATAGCCTATGGGGGACGACGTCATTCAAACCACCACATTCCACTCCCTGCCCCCATAGGCTCCTGACCATAGAAAATGCAAATGCATTTTAGTCCAACCTTAAAAGTCCCGCATATTCCGTTACCAGTTTCAATGCCATTCAAAAATCTACAATCCAAAGTCGCTTCCTGAAGACTCAGGCTAATCTCTTAACTGTAAAGCTCCTGTAAAATCAAAAGGCAAATGACAAACTCCAACATACAGTGGAACTGAATACACATTCCCATTCCTGCTGTCCACCAGGATTCACATTCACAGCTTCCTGCAATGGCCTATCAGGGCCTTTTTTATTCAGGGACACCCCTGTGCACTCTGCCTGGCCTCTGTGACTCTCTGAAACTGTGGAGGAAGAACTGATGACCCCTTCACTCTTGTAAAGTTCATGCCTCTAAAGCCAGCACCACGTGAATGAAATTGCGGAATTTGGCTGCAAGTTCGGGATGGACTCTCGCCTATTTTAACCACATTTGCAAATTTTCTCTGCCCTGGAATTTTTGGAGTAGAGAACACTTTCTTAGCTGGGTGTGGTCTTGCCCTGAAGGTACTGTTTCTATTGTTTACTTATAAATCTCCAGGCCCTTCCTTAATCACGTTAATCTCACCTTTCCCATTGTTTAATTTTAGGGATATCTAGCCCTCTCACCAATACCAATTTATTCTCCTTATGAAAGGGAGCTCTCCTTCACATGGCTTGGCCACACCTTTAATCTTCCTAGTGTACTTTTTCAGATCCAAACTGTAACATTCTGCATTTCCTCTCGCCATTTTCTCTTTTTCACTGTAGATCTGTACAATATTCACCATTAAAGCCACGCCACCATTTCTACAATTAGGCTGTCTTGAAATATGCTCCTCCAAAGACATTAGTCCATTATTTTTCAATTTAGCATCCGGCAAGCATTTGGGCTGTGGGCAACTGCTGCCCAAGACTCTTTATAAAAGAGCCCAGTTGCTGCCTAAGTCTATATTTTCCCTGGAACTACAGTTTTTTGCAGCAATGCTTTCTTCCCGGCTTCTACTAGAATGGCCTCTGCTTACAGTAGTCAAAAGCCTTTCTAGCCCAAGTCCAGTGTCTCCTCTTCCACATGTCTCCAAACATCCACATGGTCAGGTTCCTCAGAGCCAACAGCCCACTCTATGGTACCAAATAACTGTTTTTAGTCACTTTTCTGTTTGCTGTGATAAAACAACCATGAAAAAGGGAACTTATCAAAAAAGGAAGAGTTTAATTTGAGCTTACAATTTGACAGTTCCAGGGAATTAAGAGTCCCATCTTGTGATGGGAGGCTGGCAACTGAGTTTGGAGTAGCAGGCTGAGGGTCACATCCCCTTTGTTGTGCAAATGAGCAGAGAAGCAGAGAGAGCAACTGAGAACCATGAGGCGTGTTAAACTCACCAAGCCTGCCCACAATAACGTACTTTTCCTCTAGCATGGTCACACCTTCTGAGACCGAAAAAAAAAAAACAAATGCCACACCAACCTGGAGACAAAAGGTCTGAATACTTAAGACTATGGGGGGACACTCATTCAAAAACACCACACTGTTATAATATATACATCATATAAAAATAAATAAAAAAAAAAAAAAAAATAAAGAAGTCACCCAGGGCTTTAAACTTCCCTCTTAGTCCTGCTTTTAAGGTATCCCATAGGTTTTTTTTTTTGTTTGTGTGTGTATTTTTTTTTTTTTTTTTTTTTTTTTTTTTTTTTTTTTTTTCTTTCTTTCTTTCCCCATTCATTATTCAAGAGTGGGTTGTTTAGTCCCCTCCATGTTTCTTTGTAGATAAGTAGGAGGGCTTATCCTGGTGTTGATAATGAGCTGTATGGCACTGTGGTCTGATGAATGCATGAAGAGGATTTCAATCTATTTGTATTTGTGTGTAAGGTTCCTTCTGTGTCCCAGTATGTGGTCGAGTTTGGAGAATGTGTCCATAGGGTGCTGAGTAGAAAGCGTAAATTAATTTGGTATTAGTGTGGAATATTTGGTACATGTCTGTGAGGTCCATTTGGTGTCTCATATTGTTTCAGTTCAGATGTCTCGTTGCTTTTTGTCCTGTTGACCTTTCCAAAGGGCTCAGTGGGGGTATTAAAAGGTCCCCTACTATGAGTGTAACTGGGGTTAGTAGGTGACTTGTGGTCCCGGAGAATGGTCTTTTAAAAGTTTAAGTGCACCAGAGTTTAGTGAATATAATGCATAATTGTGAAATCTTCTTGGTGAATTATTCCTTGGATAAAAATGTAATGGCCTTTCCTTTTGTATCTTCTCAGGCTTTTACTTTGAAGTCCTAGTTTTGTCTGTATTAAATAGCAACAACTGGGCTGAGAGATGGCCTATGGTTTAGAGCACGACTGCTCTTGCAGAGGACCTGGGTTCGAATCCCAGCACCCAATGCTGTGGATGAACGCTGATAACTCCATCCAGACTCAGTTCACAGGAGAACTCCAGTTCCCCAGGGGAATCTCGACACCCTCTTACTTACCTGCAGTCGGCATTGCATGCAACATGGGTTTGCACAGACCTATCAGCAGACAGTACAATTCATACACTACAAAATAAATAAAAAAGAAAAAAATAACTGTTTTTAAGTAGCAACACCCTGCTTTCGTTTGGGTATCAATTTGTGTTGGAATATTTTTTTCCATCCTTTACTTTTCAGTGGTGCCTGTCCTTGAAGGTTAAATGTGTTTCTTGTAGACACAGCATACATTGGATTCTGTTTTCCCGAATTCTCCAGTCTATGTGTTTTGAATGGGGAATTTAGTCCATTAATAGTTAAGGTTATGGCTGATAGGGTCGTGTTGCTTTCTTGTCTTTTGCCTTATTTCCCCCATTTGGCCATTTTGGTTGAGGTTCTACTTCTGCATTATCTTTTTTTATTTCTTTCTCTTTCTAGGTGCCCTGGGATGGTTGCTCCTTTATTCTAGTCTTTGAATTGCTTCAAGTAATATCTGAAGGGTTGGTGGATCCGCACATGTATTCTTTCATATTTTTTTATGTCATGGAAGTTTTTTCTATCTCCTTCAACTATAATAGGACTTTGTTGCTGGGTATAATAACCTGGGTTGGCATTCTATTGTCCCTTAACACTGAAAATGCTTTGCTCCACGTTCTCTTTCTTTGCGTTCATAGTTTGCACTGAGAATCAGTTGTAATTCTGCTAGGTTCCCCCTTATATGTAACTTGTTCTATTTTCGCTTGTGGCTTGAAGTATTTTTTCTTTTGTTTTTTGGTGTCTACCATTTTAACTATAAGGTGGCATGGAGAGTTTATTTTCTGATCTTGTCTGCTTGGAGGTCTATGTGCTTCTTGTATTGGTATTGGTTTTCTTATTTTAGTTTGGGGAAATGTTCACGTTATTCTGTTGAAGATCTGATCAGAAAATATCATTTTCTTAGGATTCTTCTCCTATCTCTATTCCTATGATGCAGAGGTTAGATCTTCTCATAGTGTCCGCACAGATCCTGGTTGTTTGTTCCACTTTTGGGTATGTTTAATTTTTCATAATCTTTTTTTAATTAATTTTTTGTACATGTATGAATGTATGTCTGCATGAAGGTTTTGTGCAACCCATGTCGTGCAAATGACTCGGAGTTCAGAAGAAGGGTCTCGGATTCCCCTGGAACTGGAGTTTTTAAAGACGCGTTCTCAGCCTCCCTGTGGGTGCGGGTGATCAAACCCCGGGTCCTCCTGCAAGAGCAGTTCCGGTGCTCTTATAACCACTAGGCCTCTCTCTCTCTCCAGCCCCGCAATTTTTTTTTTTTTTTTTTTTTTTTTTTTAGTTGTTCTGTGTTCTCTGCCACAATCTGAATAATTCCTTTGTTCCACTTTTGTCCCATTCTGCTTCTGAGGCTTTATTCATTCCTTCCTCTTGATTGGATGAGTGGTTGATTTCCTTTTCATTTTGCCCTTTCTTTTTTTCTTCTTTTTTCCATTGATATGGATTTCATTTACTTTTCTTTCTTGAGTGCGTTCAGTAATTCCACTTCCTTTGGAGCTTCTCAATCTCTTCCCTGTAATGTAAGCTTTTTGCTTTGGCTGGTTGGTTTCCTTATCTTTTTTCAGTCCAACATGGATGCGTTTCAGTGTTTCCACTTCCTTCTGGAGTTTTCATTCTCTCTCGCTCTCTAGGTCCTTCTTGAGTTTTCCATTCTCTTTTTTCTTAATTCCTCTGACTTGCTTGTTTTTAATCTTGTTCTTCGTTATGTATATTCACATGTACTTCTAATATCTGTTTTCTGGGCCCATCCTTAGGGGGATCCAACTGTAGGAATCTTCCACAGGCCCCTTCAACGACCTGTGTGGGATTACATGGCAACCTTCCCATGTGTAGCGGCGTCGTGTCAATTGCAGAGGGAAGGGCCTCCTCGCCTGTATGGAAAATATGAATACAAATGCTTCTGTCACTGGGGTTAAGGAGTGCCGTTGCGTGCGTCCTGCCAAGGCCGTTCCTGTTTGTTTGATTGATTTGGTTTTCTCCTTTTCTTTTTGCTTATGGAGTGTTGACTCCTCTAAGCTTCTAGGCTTTGTATTGGAAGTCCAACTCACTATTCCCTTTCTCTTCTGAAGTTTCTCCAATGAAACCACTTGGACACTCCTTCCTTTGGGTAATCCAGTTGGGGGAGTGGGGACGGGTGGCTCGTTTAGCCTGTGCGCTGCTAACCGTTGTTTCAGGTGTTCTTGGGAGATTCCTGATCTCAAGCTCAAGACTCACACGAACCCACCTGTTATACCAGCTGGGGAGGAATGACTCCGCCCCCACAGCCACAACCAGCCAATCGGGCCAAGGATCAACAAAGACAACCAAATCCAATCAAACACTCCACCTGGCTGAGAACCCAGGTCTTACCTGTGCTTCAGGTGGGCTTGGGAAATCCCCTATCTCCTCTGTGTTTATATTTTCTTGCAGCTGCTAACATTTCAATTCCTGTGTAGTTCTGAGGAATTTCATTTTAGCTGTTTGTCATAGGGTATTCTACAACTCAAGGTGATGTTAGACTTGCTCAAGAGACAGTGCAGGCCTTGAACTCAATATTCTCCTGTCTCCACAATCCAGCTTGTTGGAACTAAGGTATTGGCCCTGTATAGAGATGTTGAGATCATTTTTTGATTCACATATTTACCTTAATTACTAGTTGTCCCTCTTTCCTCTCTTGCTTTATATTGTGATTTGTTTATTAATTTATTTAATTTCTGGTATGTGTTATGAATGTGATCTGTGCAGTCTGCTGCACATGTGTGTGCCGCAGAGGTCAGAAGAGGGTATGTGATTCCTCCTGGGAACTGGAGTTCTCCTGAATTGGAGTTTTCGACGGTCTCAGGCCACCATTTGGGTGCTGGTGATCGAAACCGGGTCCTCTGAAGAGGTCGGCGTCTTTAACCGCCTAGGACCATCTCTCCAGCCCCCCGATTTTTTTTTTTTTGTTTTGAGGCAGGGTCTCCTTTTAGTCCGACCTGGCCTGAACTCACTTTGTAATAGACCAGGCTGGCCTTGAGCTCAAAGAAATATGCCTGTCCTCTGCCCCTTCAGTGCTGGGATTGAAGGTGTATACCACCACACCACGCCTAGGATGGTTCTTAGCCACCATGTGGGTGCTTGGAGTGGATTCCGGGTCCTCTGCCAGAAGAGTCAGTGCTCCTAAGCACTGATCCATAGCTCCAGCGCACATCATAAATATTTTATCAGTCATTTGTCAACCTATTGTTCCACCTTTGAATTCCTTATGATCATACTATCCGTTGTCTTTTAATTGTGACACCAATGTTAAGCACACCTTCTCTTAACATATTTGCATTCTGTAACAGACAATCAAGATCTCATGTATTTTACCATGACAAAGTATTAATGTACTTGTAATTGGGAGGACATTTAATAATCTGGCATATATGTGGCTAGAGAGATGGCTCAGCAGTTAAGACCATTGACTGCTCTTGCAGAGGTCCTGGGTTTGATTTCCAGCACCCATATTACTGCTAAGAACAGTCTTTAAGCCAGGCATGGTGGCAGATGCCTTTAATCCTAGCATTTTGGAGGCAGAGGCAGGGGAGGGAGATGTAGGCAGATCTCTATGACATTAAGGACAGCCCAGTCTACAGTGTGAGTTTAGGCCGCTGGGGCAATAGAGAGGGCCTATCTCAAAGAGACCAAAAAATTATTTTTTCTGGCATATACATGGGTGGATATATCTGAAGATTGATAATGATTGTGGTTAAACTGCAGATGCACGTTAGGAACTCCTTATATTGAGACGTTAATACTGTTCTTGTTGCATCCACCTCTGGAAGTTGTAAGAAAATGAGTACTGTATCATGATATCCAGGGTGAGAGAGCAAATCAGACTTCTTATGTTATTAAATGGATAGGAAAATTAAAGTTAACACATGATTTACTATAGTCCATGGAGAGACTGAGGGGAAGATTGCTGAAAATTGAGAAAGATATTGTCAAGACAGCATAAAAGCAGGAAATTCAATAGATAACCTGGAGGAAAAGTGACACCAAAGCCACTGCACAGCTCATGACCTTGATTGGAGCAAACACAAATCCCAGATGTTCACAATGTACAGAATCCAAGTGATCAAGTGGTCACTGTCAAGAAACTAAAGTCACACTTCGCAAAAATCCAATTTTTTTGTTTTCTGTGGAGTTGAAAGGTGGAGTGTCCTCGTGTCATCCAGGTTGTTTGTTGGCCTCATGTTTTAATTACTAAGTACTCAGAAGTGACCATAAATGCTTCACCTTCTTGGGTGTTTTTTATTAACCAAATTTTTGGTATTTAGGCCTTTACCATTATCTCTGGTTTTCTGTGTTGTTGTGGATCAAACCAAGAGCTTTGCCAAAGCTCAGTAGTCCCTCTTTCAATAGAGTTACATCCCAAACCTAACCTCATGGACATTGCAGTCTTCAGTTGTGTAGAGTGAATTTCTGTGCTAAAGTTGCTGTGAATAACAAACTCTCTTTAGCCACATATCATGCAATGCCATTTCCATAGCCTCCATAGACATGAAAACAGGGAACATGAAAAATCCAGGGGCTGTGGGTGCACAAGGAAGCCACAAAAACCAACAGGGTCAGGTGGGGAATCAGTTAGAAAATTAAGAGGCAGGAAATTTGTGTTATGGAGTGCTTGGTTGTTGCACCTCTGTGACAGGGGATGAGACCCCATGCCTCTGTTTCAGTTCAGATGATTTGAATACTGATTTGAGACTGAGGAGATTGCTTGTTGTCCAGAATGACTTTCCATCTCTCTGTCGTTATCTGCACAATGCACTGACAGCACTGAGCTCCCATCCAGCTGTTCTCTAGATTCTCAGTCTGCTGTTGACGGTGCTGCTCTTTCATTCTTCCTTTTAGGCGGCTTTATTTCATTTTTCCTCATGTTGACAAAGATCCCTATGATTTTTCCTTTTTACTCTTCCTCTTAACACATCCCTTTAGTTTTCCTTCCAGTTTTTTCTATTGTGTATTTCCTAAAATTCAACCCAACATAATCATTATTTTTTCATTAACTATTATTGGTGTGTGGCTCATTTGTGAGGTATATGTGGGTCTTGCATGGCAGATGTGTGTATCGCAGTGGACTCAACTTTCTTTCTGGATTTTTCTTTCATCTTCCAACTTGTGGGTTTTGTTTTATCTTATGTGAGTTATCTTTAACTTAAAATATTAAATAGTGTCAAGTGAGAGGGAAACAGATTCTTATGCACATGTTTATTTGTGTCCATGTCAACTCAGACAGTTTAGAAAGAGAAGATTTTATGATCACGTAACTCAAATTTAATTGAAAAAAAAATTTCAGCGCTCACACAAGAAAGTGTTATGATGTAAAGAGGTAATTTTTTATTCCCTTTTTGTAATGTATAAATGAAACCAGGGTGGAAACAACAGTTAAAAATAACAGCATACAAAGCAACAGATATGATCATTTATCTCCATCAGTTTCACCAAGAATATAACAAGAAAGTAGAGATATCCTGGCAAGTGAAATGTATACTATTGTAGTTTGTTATGTTTTGCCATAAAGAACTTTGACATATATTCTTATTTGAAGGCAGGATTAGGTAGGGTGTGGTGATTCATGGCTTTCATTACAGAGGTAATGAAGCAGCCCAGGCGTGTGCTGGCCACACCTGGAATCCTAGCCCTGGGAGGCAAGGCAGGAGAATCTTTGTGAGTTTCAAGGCCAGCCTGGTCGACAGAGTGATTGTCCAGGACAGCTCGGGCGACAGGGAGAACCTTCTTGAAAAGACAAAAAAACAAAACAACAACAACAAAAAAATGAGGCAACATTATCATATAGCTAGCATGAGCTTTACTAATTAAATTCACATCAAATGATTTCATAGAGATAATTGAATGGGAACTGGGAACTTATGAGTTCAATTTGATCTTCATAAAGTTTACTACCAAGATGGGGGCCTGTCTATGAAAATAACAAAAAGAATTTTTTTCAAGATGGACTCATGAACATGAAGACGTCCAGTGAAGATACTGTTAACGTGAGTGAAATATATAATGTCTGTTTCTTTACATACTTAAAAAGTAAAACAAAGAATTTAAAAAAAACCCTTCTGGAATGTTTCCTACAGAATTTAACACAGGGCTGGGGAGATGTTTAGTCAAGAAAATGCTTGCCATGCAGACGTGATGACATCAGTTTCATAACTTGAAATCCTGCATAATACTAGCCAATTCACCATGTGGCTAGATCAAGAACTTGGCAGAGAGATAGGTTCTTTGGTAAGCCCATCTGTCCAAATTGGCTCAGTTTTGTATCACTGAGATTTGGAATGTGATTGAGGTGTCATTCATACCCAATAGTAGAAAGTGCATCTCAGAAAATGTACATACTATTCTAAATAGAATGAATTATTCTGTCTCTAGGAAGACCCAATAGTACAACAGAAAATCAAAGAGCGAATGTCCTATGAAGGAAAACAATGTGAGGACTTATACCACAGCAGGAATCAGAGGTCGCACTCAAGTATGAAATGTGTCAATGATAAAGGACATTGCAATCAGTATCAAAAATATCCTCAAATAGAGATGCCATTTGAGCCAATGCAATACCAGGATGTGTTCTTTAAGTCACACCTGAGCAATACAGGTGAGGTGTTCTGTGAAAGTATATACTGTACAAAAGTGTTCTCCATGAAGTCCCACCTCAATCGAAATCAACAGGCTGATACAGAGGAGAATCTCTCTGAATGTAAACAATGGCAGAACCCCTTTGTGGCAAGTTTCAGGTAACAATTTATGAATGATCCCATGTAGGGGAGAAACTCTATGAATGTATACACTGTGGAAAAGCCTTCTCTGATAAGTCTACCCTCACTGTTCATGAAAGAATTCACTCTGGGGAGAAGCCCTACGAAATGTATACACTGTGAAAAAGCTTTCTCCAATAAGTCTACCCTCACTGTACATCAAAGAATTCACACGGGGAGAAGGCCCTATGAATGTATACACTGTGAAAAAGCCTTTTCCAGGAAGGATATATCACTGTGTAAAATAAAAAAACACATACAACAGAGAAAGCCCCAGGAATGGTATACACTGTGGAAAAGCCTTCTGCGATAAGTCTACCCTCACTGTACATCAAAGAATTCACACAGGGAAGAAGGCCTTTGAATGTGTACATTGTGGAAAAGCCTTCTCCCATAAGTCTACCCTCACTGTACATCAAAGAATTCACACAGGGGAGAAGCCCTATGAATGTATACACTGTGGAAAAGCCTTCTCCGATAAGTCTACCCTCATTGGTCATCAAAGAATTCACACAGGGGAGAAACCCTATGAATGTATACACTGTAGAAAAGCCTTCTGCCGGAAATCTAACCTCAGAGTGCATCTAAGGACTCATACAGGGGAGAAGCCCTATGAATGTGTACACTGTGGAAAAGCCTTCTGCCAGAAATCTAGCCTCGCAGTGCATCTAAGGACTCATACAGGGGAGAAGCCCTATGAATGTGTACACTGTGGAAAAGCCTTCTACCAGAAAACTAGCCTCATGGTGCATCTAAGAACTCATACAGGGGAGAAGCCCTATGAATGTATACACTGTGGAAAAGCCTTTTCCATGAAGGGTAATCTCACTGTGCATCAAAGAACTCATATATAGAAGAGAGGCCCCATGAATATATACACTGTGGAAAACCCTTCTCCAGGAAGGATAAGCTCACTGTGCATCAAGAAACACATACAACCATGAAGCTGTATGAATGTATACACTGTGTACAGGCCTACTCCAACAAGTAGAACCTCACTGTCCACCAAAAAATGCATACAGGAGAGAATTCCTCTCAATGTAAACTGTGGAAAAAACCGTCCACAGGAAGTCTCAGCTAACTTTGCATGAAAGATCTCTTACTTAACACAAGCCCAGCCCTGCTGGGAATGGTGGCACACACCTTTAATCCTAGCACTTGGGAGGCAGAGGCAGGGGGATCTTTGTGAGTTCAAGGCCAGCCTGGTCAACAGAGTGAGTTCCAGGACAGCTGGGGCTACAGGGAAACCCTGTCTCAAAAAGACATAAAACACACAAAAAAAATACAAGCCCTATTAGTGTAAGCAGTGTGCACACCCTTCAAGTTATCTTGAATTATTGAATTATTTGAAGTTGAAGACTCACCCTAAATGTGCAACTTCTGCGGGGGACTTTTAACCACCGCCAAAGGGTTTAGATGGCTGAGCTCTTCCAGCTTTGTCTGCAACATAAATCTCTTTCTTAGGCTGGTAACCACTCCCTATATGCAGCTCTCCTTGGCAAATATCTCACAGCTCTTGTATCTCAAATGTCTTCTTGGAATTTCCACTGCCAACCAGGCCTTCACCTTAGCAACTTCACACAATTGCCTATCAAGGCCTTTTTTATTCAGGGACAACCCTGCTGAACTCTGCCTGACCTTGGCAGCTCTCAGAAACTGTGGAGGAAGAACTTATGACCCCTTCAGTCTTGCACCTTTCATGTCTCTAAAGCCAGCACCAAGTTAATGAAACTGACAAGTTTGGCTCCTGCATGTTTGTGATGAATCCTAGACTACTTGAACAACATTCACAGCTTTTCTCTGCCCTGTACTTGTTGAAGTAGAAATCCCTTTCAGTATTTTCCTTACAAAAATTAGAGGCCGTGGTTAAGGTGGTCTTGCCCGGAAGGTAAACTTTCCATTGGGATTCTAAACTGAACTTAGAAAAAATGATGTCTGAAATATAAAAAATATCAATAAAAAAGAAAAAAAAAAAAAAAAAAAAAAAAATGGCCAGGCGTGGTGGCACATGCCTTTACCCAGCACTTGGGAGGCAGAGGCAGGTGGATTTCTGTGAGTTCAGGCCAGCCTATCTACAGAGTGAGTTCTAGACAGCTGGGCTCCAGAAGACCCTGTCTCAAAAGACCAAAACATAAATAACATAAAAAGTTGCCTTCTGAAAATTCTTAAAGCAATACTTTGCCCATAGGATTAAGAAAGACATATTTGGGGCTAGAGAGATGTCTCAGTGATTAAAAGCATGGTTTGAATCCCAGTACACACATGGCTGCGTAACAACCATTTCTAATGCCAGTTCCAAGGGGATTTGACCCCCTCACTATTTCCATGGGGACTGGAGGACATGAGTGCCATTATACACATGGAAGCATAACATTTATAAACATAAAAATTAGAAGGACAGTCTTGTGAACTCCTTTTAATCCCAGAACTCAGAAGCAGAAGCAGGCACTTTTCTGTGATTTCAAGGGGAGCCTGATTTGTGTAGCGAATTCCAGCAGCTAGAGCTACAAAACAAGGGAAAAATCTGTCCTTAAAAAATAACAAAACAAACAACAAAAAAAAAAAAAAAAAAGAATAAATAAGTAGTAAGTAGAAAGAAAGGTATATTCCTATCTTGGAATACAGGAGAGAATACATTTCATGGGTGGAATGTTTGACATAAGATTACTGCTGTTGCATATGTGCACAATCCCACACAGAAGTCTCCAGACAAGTGGTTCGGTGGTTTATTTTGATTTTTATTATTTTATTTCTTTTTGGAGCTGCTGTTCATTTTGTAGCCCAGGCTGCTTTGAACTCGCAACTCTCCTATCACACTTTTCCAAATTTTGGGCATTACTGTCCTACATCATTAGGGATGATTCACATACTTTGTGAAGGACCAAAGAGGAGAGCAGGTCAGGGACTGCCACTTAAATGTGTCTTATAATGAGCCACAGCTCTGCCTCCCATGCTGCACCTTGCCACACTGCCAAAACAGTATACCAGCAGTAGTTAAGGACCAACCTACATGCAGACAGTACACTCATACACATAAAAAAAAAATTATTGCTGATAAAGGTGTAACTAACTATTAGTAAAGTGTCATATGGTTAAACTCTCTCAGAAAGTGGTTTTGGAGGTAAGGTTAGCTAATGCACTTCAGACACAAGCATGGTACAGTGTCTTTCAAGGCCTTGTTTCTGGGAATGTACTCCCTCCTCTCCCCCAACCCAACACACTCAGCTGCACTAGGAGGAAAAGGACAAGGAATAGAAACAGTGTTAGAGTAAACATATGTAATTGCACATGGTAGGAAGGTAAATCAATCCCATAGCAAGAAAAACAAAAACAAACAAAAAAAACTTAGCTCATCTCATAAAATTGCCTGTAGTGCAAATTGCAAAGTGGTATTCTCACACAGAACACCTTTCTGGGAACTTCCTTTGCTCAGAGGCTTCAGCTGGCTGGTTTTGGTTCATAAACCTTCCTTTTTTTTTTAATCCTAGATGGTCTGTCTGACCATATGTTGTATAATCTTTTTGTGTTTGCATTATGTGTCCACACTGGCTATATTCTTAATAAATTCACACATTTGAAACTGAAGCGATACCTATCTGTGCTGGAAAGCTTCAGAACTTGACACACCTGGGTTGAGGGAGCCTCAATTGGGGAATTCCCTCCATTGGGCTGGCCTGTGGCCATGTCTATGGGGTATTTTCTTGACTGTGATGAGAGAGGGCCAGCTCACTGTGGATGGTGCCACCCTGGGCAGGTTATTCTGTACTGTATAAGAAAGCAGGCTGATGGGGCTGGAGAGATGTCCTACTGGTTAAGAGCACCGACTGCTCTTACAGAGGACCCAGGTTCGATCCCCAGCACCCACATGGCTGAGAACGTCTGAAACTCAATTCCAGAAGAACTCATCCAGGGAATCCGAGACCCTCTTCTGACCTCGCAGCATTGCACAACAAGCGGGTGCACAAACTTGCATGCAGGCAGTACATTCTACACATAGAATAAATAAAATTAATAAAAAAAGTTTTAAAAGAAGCAGGCTGAGCATGGGCCAGGGGAGCAAGCCAGTAAGCAGTGCTCCTCCATGGCTAGTACTTCAGCTCCTCCTCCAGGTCCCTGCCCTGACTTCCTACCTTGGGCTCCCTAAGTGATGAGCTGTGGCCTGGGAGATGTAAGCTAAATAAACCCTTTCCTCCTCAAATTGGTATGGTCAGAGTGTTTTGTCAACCCAATTGAAAGCAAACTAGTACAGAAATTTGTTCTGGGTTTGTGGGGCACTACTGTGACAGACCTGAACCACGTGTTTTAGAGCAGATAGTGGAAGTGTTTTGAACTTTGGGCTAAAAGAGCTACTTAGTGTGTGTCTACACATAAAAATAAAATAATAAATAAAATGAGTAAAAATAAATAAAATGAAATAAAAAGTTGAGAACCATTCCTTACTCAAAACCAAAGAAGAATGAAACTGATTGTAATAATTAAAGGACAGCTTGGCGACAGGGGGCGAGATGCAGCGGGTCCATGCCGGCGCTGGGCTTAGCAGCTAAGGGTAGTCATGGCAGAGGTGCAGCAGCTGCGGGTGCAGGAGGCTGTGGACACCATGGTGAAGAGTGTGGAGAAAGAGAACATCCGGAAGATGCAGGGCCTCATGTTCCAGTGCAGCGCCAACTGCTGTGAGGACAACCAAGCTTTTATGCAGCAGGTACACCAATGCATGGAGCGCTGCCATGCCCCTCTGGCCCAGGCCCAGCCTTGGTGACCAATGAGCTGGAAAGGTTCCAGGACCACCTGGCCTGGTGTACCATGCATTGCAATCACAAAGACAAAGACTCAATGGATGGAGGGAGTAAGGAGTTGCATGTGAAGCAGCAGTTGGACAGCTGTGTTGGCAAATGTGTGGATGACCACATGCACCTCATCCCAACAATGACCAAAAAGATGGAGTTTCTCTCATCCATTGGGAAATAAAAGTCTGCCCGTGACCCCTGGGGCTGAAGGCAGGAATCTACTTAAAATGAAGAATGGAAATTTAGTCTGAACTAGGCAGCAGACAGCAAGTTCCAGGCATATCCTGCTTACTCTGGACAACAGTTCCCTTATATTTGGATACTAGAAAATGAAGTGGAAAGAAACTCGTGCTAAAATTTGGGTTAAAGATAGCACGCAGGTTTTAGATCTTAAATTTCATGTGAAAGTGCTTGTCCTGCAGAGATTTTTCTGGTACCAAAGTCCCAGATTCTCACTACAGGCTGCCAGGTTCCTTCAACCACCTGAAGATCTGGTACAATTGAGGTTTGTCTGTTGTCAACCTTCTGTTTACCAAAAGGATCACCACACCAATTTGCATAAGCTCTGAAGCAAAATTTAATAGATGTGTAATTCAGGAGGGGAAAAAAGTTCCCTTTCCAGATTTCATTTGTTTGGTTTCCTCTTGTATGCAAGGATAAATATGAAGTGGATTTAGGGTATGGAGTTGAGGGGCGGAGACTTTGGAAGGTGTCTTGTATTCTAACACCAACGGTGTGGGTGTCATTTCTTCAAGTTCCTATAGCACATCTTATAATCTGGAAGCCCTGCAGAAACAGCAATGTCACAGTGTGGAAAACAGCTTCACTCACTGGCTTTCTGCAGCAGAGTGACCTATCTTGCAGTGACACCATCACCCAGAAGGGAGTTTGGTTGTCACACACAGCAGTATCTGGGATTAAACAGTACAGCAGGAACTGCTGGCTAATTGAGAAGTGCTGGATTTGGAGAAAACCTGGATTTGAAGACTAAAAGCCTGGACCAGCATTGCTCACCTAGCCCACTGACCTGATAGAGCCTCACTGAGGTGATCCCCTCTGACAAGGCCAAGGAGTAGCAACTTGGGCCAAGGCTCCTGTAGACCAACAGACGGGCAACACACCTCCCTTTACCAAATGCTATTTTTGCCTGGGCCTTTGCACACATAGTGTTCTACCCCAGCATGCACCTTATCTTTTGGATAAGTGTACCTGCTGTCTTTGTACCAGTCACTTACTTGAAATGGTGATATAGCTGTTTGCTGTGTAAAGCAGTGATGGGTTTTACTAGACATTTGGATTTTTGATAAAGTTTCATTGTCTCCAAAAAAAAAAAAATACAGACAGTTAGAGTCACCCAATAAACACCAGTTGCTGTAGTTTTCAGGTGCCATATCCCTGTAGAGGGTCTTTGCTCAGTGTCTACAACCTTTTATTCCTACCAGGTGAATTCCACAACTCCATCTTCAAATGATACAGACCCCTGTAATGACACATTTCTCTTCAACCCAGGTGTCTTATAGAGGGTGCTGCTTTTGTACCAAAAGAGAAAGGTTTGTATCAAAGGAGAAAGAAAAATCACTATAAACATCTTACCTCTGTTAATGTAAGAATTCAAGAAAACATGGTTAAAGGATTTTCTGAGAAATAGCAATCCAAACAAATCTGCTGCCCAAGCTCAAACTACTGGATTCTCCACATCCACCACATCTGCATTATACACCAAGTATCTTAGCTCTATGAATAAAAGGATCTGTAGCACGGAATGATTTCCATGGTATAAAACTCCAGGAATAATGGAGGAAGGATGAAAAGCAGGGCCTTGTCTCCACAGAGAACCCTTAATTATTCTCTTCCAATTATTGCCTTGCAGACTGTATTCAAACAGATTTGCACCAGAGATCGAATTCATCAAATACCAGGCTTTCTGTCTGAGCACCACTAGGAAAATGGATATGTGAAAAAACAAACAGAAAGGGCCTGGAGATGTCTCAGCACTGGCTGTTCTCCCAGAAGAGCTGGGTGTGAATCCCAGCACCCACATGGTGGTGAACAGCCATCCATAACACCTCTTCTGACTTTGTCTATGTAACTGCATGACACAGGTACACTTACACACATGTGGACAATACATTAATACCTATAAAATGAGAAGGGAACAAACAGGAAAAGAGATTACAAGTACTTTTTATAGAGAACCAGGGCATGGGAAAAGGAGAGCTCTAAAACATTGTGTTAAGTGAAGCTGGGTTTACACCCATGGATGAGCATCACTCTCAGCCATAATCAGAGGAAATTTTCTTTGCAGTGGGCCACAGTTACTAAATATCTGTAAATGTGAACATGCATTAACACATGAGTGTTAATGGCTTAGCTCTAAATGAGAGATCTACACCATCAGCTCAAAGTGTTGGGGAACTTCCCATATGAGGGGGTGAAAAAAATGTTAACAGACAGAGGATGGGAAGGAGGGCTGGGAAATGCTTTCTTCTGTAAAGATATGGCTGTTGAAACCAAGAACTCAGTGCAGCAATGAAGATCTACCTGCATAAGACCTCAACAACACTCAGCCCATCAATACAACATCATGTGGTGGGGGGGGATTTTCCTAAGGCCCTGCCAGCCCAGAGGAGGTACTAGTAATTAATGGTTCCCATGGAAGAGAAATGTGCCATGCAGAAGTAGAAAACTCATACATGTTCTCTTCATGCTTGGAAAGTACTGTTAACCACAACGAAGTAGAGAGAAATGAACAATGGTGACTAAAGTGTATCACAACTGGGGATACAGGAAGGCCCTGTCTCAATAAGATAAATAAATAATAAATAAATAAATAAATAAATAAACAAATAAAATTTACATTTGACCTTGTGCATGTTCACTGCATTAGTTTAAGAATTATTCATAGCCGGGCATGGTGGCGCTCACCTGCCTTTAATCCCAGCACTGGGGAGGTAGAGGTGGGTGGATCTCTGTGAGTTCAAGGCCAGCCTGGTCTACAGAGTGAGCTCCAGGACAGCTGGTACTAAAAGGGAGTCCCTGCCTCAAAAATACCAAAAAAAAAAGGAAACTAAAAAAGAAACAAACAAACAAAAAGAATTATTTATAAGCCAGGCATGGTGATGCATGCCTTTAATCCCAGCACTCAGGAGGCAGAGGCAGGTGGATCTTTGTGAGTTTAAGTCCAGCCTGGTCTAAGTTTTGAGTTCAAGGAGAGCTGGAGCTACAGGGAGAACCTGTCCCAAAAACAGGAAAAAAAAAAAAAGGAATTCTTCATAAATAATTCAAAGTGGAAATAAGGCAGTGTTGGTTATGTATGCCTTTAATCCTAGCACACAGAAGATTGAGAAATCAAATGTCTCTCATTCCAGGCCATAGTCACAATCTCCTTCACAACAGAAAGGACAAAATCTATTCCTTCACGTTGTGGTCTGACATCCTCCATCACTCCATGGCACATTCAATATACACAAACACACACACATTCACACACACACAGATTCACACACACACACACACTGAATGAATTGCTGTGAAGAAAAAAGTCTTCTTACTCCTCCCTCGTTTTAAGAAAGGTTTTCCACCAGGAGGTCATAGGCCTGTTGATAATTCTCAGTTTATCTTGTGCATCTTCACTGCCTCAGCTTAAGAATTACTCATAAATGTTTATGTCAATGTGGACAAAAGCTAGTCATGGTGATACATGCCTTTAATCCCAGCCCTTGGGAGGCTGAGGCAGGTGAATATGTTTGAGTTCCAGATGAGTTAGAAGTACATAATGACATCCCCCTCCAAAACAGATGGTAAATGAATATAGCAAAACAAAGAAATGAGAATAATTTCAAAACCTTGCCTTAACATTCCCTGTTTAATGTTCTTTTTCTTTTAGTCTTTCTTTTTTGGGGGGGGTAATTTTGAAGAACTCCCTATAGCCCTAGCTCTCCTGGACCTCACCATGTAGACCAAAGTGGCCTTGAACTCACAAAGATCCATCTGCCTCTGCCTCCCAAGTGCTGTGATTAGAGGCATACGGGAACATACCTGGCCCTCCTGTTTAATTTTCTAACTGCATTTTGTCAATACACTGTGTTAACTTTGGGAGAAGTAGGAATCTACTTGTCTAAAATCAAAATGAGAGCCCAAACTAAAGAATGTTTTTGATCACTAAGAGTCACAATCACCATTTCCACGTTCCTTGATATCTGTAAAGTCACTATGGTTTTCCCAGTAACATTGTACACTGACACAGGAGAACAGAAGGCTGGTAATCTCAGGCTCCTGAGACAAGAGGATTTGTAGGGCCAGAGAATATAAAAGCCAGCCCCCTACTCTCTGAGAGCCTGATTGGACAATCTACAGTAATACCTCCAATAGATCGGAATTCGGATCCCATCCTCTCAGATCTTGGGTAGGAGGAGAAGGCACCTACTTGTGGAAATTGAAATAAGAGGACAAGCTAGGGCCTCTAAGATGGATCAGTGGTTAGACTTCTTGTCACCAAGGTGCCAACCTCCATTCCATCACTAGATCCCAGATTTTGGAAGGAGAAAAATGATTCTGCCAATTTGTTCTGTGACCTCCATATGTGCAATGTGGCACATACCTGTATGCACACACGTGAACACACACACAAATGAATAAGAAGTTCGTGCCTGGACGTTTTTGAAGGAAGGATTTCTTCTGGGAGAGCCTGAATATTTCATTCGCCTTTGGAACTATGGAGGCATCATCTTAAGAATCAGGTGTAAATATATATCTTATTCAAAGTGAACATACTATCACAATAATGTACAATTCCCAGCTCCTCTATTGTGGATTGGCCTGATGAGTTTTGAGAGTTCACAGCCTCATCAGACTTTGAATTCCTAAACTTGATTCTCCTGCCAGCATGCCTTTTGCTTCCTGCTGTGTCTCCCTGCCATGTTGAACTGTTATAAATATAAACCTTTAAAACAAAACAAAGACATCTATCCATAAATTATTTTGGATCATGGTATTTTATCACAATAACCAAAATTAATAAATACCCAGGGAAACACTCATGCACATGAAGTCAAAGGTAAGTTTTCCCTTATAGGAGAGGAACTGAAAAATGCTACTATAGCGAAATCCAGCTGGAATTGAAGGCTGCCTTTCCAACTAGCATGCCTCAGGGCAATGTGTGGCTGAGGGTCTGGGCCCACCCCAAGGAGGAGCAAGAAGCATGGCCTAGGTGCATGATGCTGTGTGGGGCAACGGTGAACAGAGTCATGGAATTGCGGGACTTATGATTGGCTCTGGGAACTGCTGTCATTTATTTTATAAAAGCAGGCTGTAGCAAGGAATAAATTTAAATTTCATAGTAACATCATCACGGAATTCCTGCTCATTATTTTAATTAATTATTGTGCGCATACAGGCTAAGGTAGGCCTGCATTTCATTCGGGTGGCCAGTGGGTTGGAAAGAGATTCCTTTGTGGATCACCAATCTGGGTAGGTGGTGTTGTGAGTGGGTATTTTGTGAAGGGAGGCAATCAGCTGTCAGCCTGAAATTCCTGTCCAGGCTCTGGGCAGGTGAGAGGCCACGGCCAAGAGTGGAACACATGTCTCCTGGGTCCAGGCTAAGGGCCTGAGTTGGAAGTATCATCCAGGCTGGGCTACGGGAAGTAGCCAGCTGGCCTCTGCACTGAAGGGTCAGCTCCCCACAGTGTCTGCAAAGCAGGCACTGTGTCCCCATCCCCCTTAGCGGGGCCCCTGGTCCCTGTTCAGCATAAAAGAAAGCTTCCTACATATGATGCCACAATCGTGGGGCATGGAGACCAGTTTGGTAAGCTAGAATCTCTGCAAGATGGGAAATGGCATCTTTAAGGAAGCTAAGAAGACGGGCATGATGGCGCACGCCTTTAATCCTGGCACTTGGGAGGCAGAGGCAGGCGGATCTTTGAGAGTTCAAGGCCAGCATGGTCTACGGAGTGAGTGCCAGGACAGCTGGGGCTACAGGGAGACACTGTCTCGAATATGCAAAAAAAAAAAAAAAGGAAGCTAATTTTCAGGAGGAATTGTTTTGTGATGTATGGCATGTGTGTGTTGACTGTGTGCTGTGGTTTGCTGTAGCTGTTGTATTTCAAGTTGTGGCTTCCAACATGCTACTGATTAAAATGAAAGAAAACACTGTGACAGTGAATGGACAGACCTGGAGAACACTGTGTAGCTGCAGGAGTTGGAATAGCACAGCTACGTCTTTGCACTATACCTGAGTAGCCAACACTGAACACAGTGACTTCCTGCTATAAAGAGGGAGAAACCATTGATATCAAGGTTGATGATGATCAAAATGGGTCAGTTAAAATTCCATCACAGGGGGCTGTGAATAGTGGCACACTCCTTTAGTCCCAGACAGATCTCTGTGTGTTCAAGGACAGCCTGGTCTACATAGAAAATTGCCACCTGTCCCCAGTGGAGTCTGTGTGATTCCCTCACCAGATGGAGGTGGAGGCTTCAAGGAAGTGTGCCTCCTGTGGCAGAGTGTGCTCATAGCCCTTTTTTAGGTCTTTGTTGTGCTTTGCTGATTATTATCATGTGCTCTGGTATCATAGTCCTGGATCATGGTCTCTCTAAGTCCTTTGCTGTTCCAGGAAATCCGAGTCATAAATTGGACATGGATGAGTTTTCAGGCAAGGAGCTTACCACAAATTTTCCACCTGTCCTCCAAGCTTTGATTAAAGTACCAGAATAATCCCACAAAAGTATAAACCCATGGGACCAACTGCAACAGCAGCAAAAATTTTAACTAATAAAATGGTCCGTGGGAAAATCCAGCCCACAATTTTGACTAAGAATGGTCCAGCTTTCATTATAGGAAATAGACTTTAGATGCCCCTTAAATTACAGGGAACTAATTGAAATTGACACCATCTATTTCTAGGTAGACTTTAGAATATTGGTTATGATTGTATTATGAGGACCACGATGTATGGCAGAAAGGAAACAGTTAACCATCCAGGAGCAACTCTGTAGTTGAAGCAGGTCTGGTTCCCATGACTACCTTAACCACAGAATACAGTCCAACCCTGAATTATTAGCTCCCAGAGCTACCTGAGGTCAGGGTGAACTTTCCCAGCCCTGTGGGAATGCTTCTCACCCACTTAAGAGCCCATTATTCTTTAAGGGAATCCGTGCTATTAAACACAATCATTGTTTCATACAAAGGAGAAAATGGTAGAACCAGGTTAAAAAGAAACTAATCGAAAGGAAAGAATTCTTATAAGTTAAAAAGAAGCCATACTCATATCTAAAGATTATCACAAGACAAAAGGCTAGCCAAGAAAGTATGTTACAAAACTTGGTAACTGCAGTCTCACATCAGGGGCACAAAAGCAACATAAATCTTTGATTTCCTACGAATAGTTCTATTGCTCTCAAAATGATTGACCTCAAGAGTTCTGTATAATCTTGCTAATTGTATGAATAAACAATGTGATCCTCTTGCCAACTTTTCTGTATAAAACTAATGCTTATGAAAAAGTAAAGTACACTCAGACTCAAGCCTTTTGGTGTCTGTGTGTCATTTCTCGCTGAATCCCTGCCCACCTACTCTTCTCCCTGTTCCCATTGGACTGATTGCTCCCGGCTCCACTGGTCCATTGCAGAAAATTCCAAGCCAGCTACAGAAAGACCCTGTGTCAAAAAAAATTCCTTCAAAGGATTATCACAGGTCCAATTTAATTTCCATCTAAGGCTGCTTTTTCTCCATCTGAATGTGGTATGCATCAGTACAAATGACAAAGAATGGAATTTTTCCTGATAGAGCTACCTCAAAGCCAGCCATCTTTCTATTCAATGTTGCTCCATAAAATCATAAATTCACCTGTCTGGGCTGTCTACTCCCTGCATACCTATGAACACATATTTCTTTTACAGCATCCCAAGGAAGTCAAAGACAGTGTGGTGGTTTGAATGAGAAATGTCTCCCAGAGGCAAATGTACCTCAACACTAGGTCACCAGTTGGTGTGGTACCACTATTCAGGAAGGCTAAAGAAATTTTCGAAGGTTTGGTCTAGTTGAAGAAAGCAGATAGGGGTTGGGTTTGATAGTTCATATCCTGATTGGTCTCCATTTTCCACCTCAGCTTTCTGTGATGAAATGTGATCTCTTTGCTTCCTGACTGCCAGGCCTCTAGTTCCTCATACAATCCCTTCCACACCATGAGGAACTCTATTCCCCTCAAAATTTGAGCCAAATAAACCATTTTCTCCTATGAGCCACTTTTTAGCCATGTATAAAATCGGAGAAAGAGAAAAAGAAAATAAGTAAAAGAATAAGTGATGTACATCCTGCAGACAGAAACATCCTACATGTTCTTACCTTGTCTGTAAGCTAGAGTGGACTTCAGACAAACAATGGTGACTAAATTATGCCGAAGGTAGAGGGGAAGAGGGATGAAGCAGAGGTAGGTAATGTTTACTGGGATGCTTACCCAAGTGAGGAGTATCATCATAGACTCATAGGATAGTAGTGTATATGTGGTTCACTGCAAGTAACTGAATACTTCTAAACCAGTGTCTGATTTTAAAGGCTCCCAATATAAACAAGTAGTAGCAGAGTTGATGGACTTAACAGTCACATTCACCTGATCATTACACATATTCTGCTGCAAAGCCACGCTACTCTTATGATCTGTTCTTGAAAATGTTTAACCTAGAGTCAGTGTTATAAGGTAGAGAATTCCTATGCTGGGCATGGTGCCACTCACCTCAGTTCCAGCACTCTGGAGTCAGAGGTTTGCAGATCTCTATCAGTTCAAGGCATCCTGGTCTACATAGTGAGCACCAGTCCATCCACGGCTAAAAGGAGACCGTGCCACAAAAAAAAAAGACAAAAAAAGTTAGAAACAGTTCCTCTACTCATCAACCAAGCAGAATGTGATGTGTCCTAGAGTTGCAGAAGAGTTATACTCACCCAAGAACATCATGCTGTTGTAGTTCTCTAGCATCATTTCCCTGTACAGGTCCCTGTGTGCATGGTCTAGAAACTCATTCATCCCAGGTAAAGTCCACAGCTACATCCTAAAATGACATAGAGTCCCCTAATGAATTCTCTTAACCACGCTGTCAGCACTGGGGAAGGCAATGGTACTTCACTCTACATTAGATGTCTACAGAGTCTTGAGAGTGTATTGTACACTGTGTTAATATAGGCATTGAAGAAAACATTACTAAAGACATTATTACTAAAGCCAATAATTATAGCATTGAGAAGTCAGAGCCAACAAGACATTGCCGTGGCCATCCACACAGACCAGGACAGAAGCCTGGATGGGTTTTGAGTTGGCAGTATTCTATCTTTTCCTTGCCTGCATCCTTGTCTATAAAAACAGGAACTAATAAAAATAATAATAAAATGGAGCCAGGCGTGGTGGTGCACACCTTTAATCCTAGCACTTGGGAGGCAGAGGCAGGTGGATCTTTGTGAGTTCAAGGCCAGCCTGGTCTACAGAGCAAGTTCCAGGCCATCTGAGCATACAGGGAGACCCTGTCTCGAAAAGACCAAAAATAATAAATAAATAAATAAATAAATAAATAAATAAATAAATAAAGTGTCACTAATTTGTGGAAAAAAAAAACAGGAACTAGGGTCTGGAGTGAGGGTTCAGCACTGAAGAATGTGTACTGCCTTTCCGCTTTATATATACATATATATATAAAATCACATATTGCTCCAGAGTTAACTATCTCCTATGGTTCTCTGTGGCAAAACAGAACAAAATTATGTCATCTTTTCTTCAGACAGCCTACTTATAATTCTTGAATTTTTTTTTTGGCATGGTAGATTTTATCTATATAATATCTTTTTATTACAGGGTCTCTCTGTAACCCCAGATGTTGTGGAACTTACATTGTAGCTTTAGAGCATGATGGCCTCAATTCCACAGAGCTCACCCTACCCTACCTCTGGCTCCCAGGAGATGGATGGGTGTAAAGGCACATGCCAGTATCCCATCTCTATTTTTATCTTATTTTTATCATATTTTATTTTTTTGTCTTTTCAAGACTGGTGACCGTGGCAACACGAAGCTGGGTCCTGAAACTCTCTATGTATCCCAGAATTCTAGGACATGTAAGGCTACAGGGTAACCCTATCTCAAAAAGACATTTAAAAATTTGCAGGCAAAGACTATACTTTCAGGGATCATTTCTATAGTTTGTAACTAGAGAAGTTTCTCTGACTTTGTAGAGTACCAGAAACCACGAGGAGGAGATGTAGTGCTCCCTCCTGAGAAAAAAAAGAAAAAAAAATTTGCAGGCATATAAAAGACATTTAGTGAAAAAAGAAATGCTTTTGGTTGAAAAAATATTTCATAAACTAAATTAGTTTTGTTCTAAAGGAAAGAACCTTTATAAATAGAGGGAGACGAGTTCACATTCTGAAAGTTCAAGTAGATTATAAAGTTTATAAATGAAAATGTAAAAATGAAATGGTTTTTAAATTGCTTTAAAAGCCTAGATTTCACCAGGCATAAGGATACGTACCTGTAGTCCCAGTGCTTGGGAGGCAGAATCATGCGGTTTTCTCTGGGAGATTCAAAGGGCCAGCCTTGTCCTACATAGAAAGTTCAAGGACAACTGGGGCTAAAGGAAAACCCCATCTCAAAAAAGGCAGAAAAGCCCTATTGTATGGGTCAAATCAGTCATGAAGTTTCTACTGTCCGTGGTCAAAATTAAAAATAAAGGGACAATTCAGTGTCAACAATTTTAACTTAAATTTTGTTTTTTTATCTTTTGAGACAGGGAATCCCTGATAGCCCCAGCTGTCTGGAACTCACATGTAGGCCAGGCTGGGCCGTTGAACTCACAAAGATCGCACTCGCTCTGCCTCCCAAGTTGAGGATTAAAGGTGCACCAACCGGACCCCTGGCAACGGTAAAATGTGTTTTTTCAATCCTTTTTAAAGGTGTTATAAAATAGCTGGATTTGAAAGCAGTCCTCATATAAATGTATTATAACTGACCCTTCGTGGAGGCCAAACTAATGTGGATAATGAGGTTAAGATTTCCACCTTTGACCCTGGTCAGACATGTGTAACTGGATGAGGGGGCAATGGGACATAGCTAAAAATGTTCTCCAGCTCCACTAAGGTGTCTGTCCCCCAAGCACTGGGACTACAGGTACGTATCCTTATGCCTGGTGAAATCTAGGCTTTTAAAGCAATTTAAAAACCATTTGATTTTTACATGTTCATTTATAAACTTTGTAAGTCGACTTGAGGCGTTAAGAATGTGAACTCATCTCCCTCTATTTGTAAAGGTCCATTCCTTTAGAACAAAACTAATTTAGTTTACAAAACATTTTTCAACCAAAAGCATTTCTTTCTTCACTAAATGGCTAGTTTGATATGCCGAGGACAAAGATTATTAGTTTCTTTTCTTTTTTTTCTTCTCGGCTGGAGCAGCTACATCTCCTCCTCGTGGTTTCTGGTACTCTACAAAGTCAGAGAAACTTCTCTAGTTACAAACTATAGAAATGATCCCTGAAAGTATAGTCTTTGCCTGCAAATTTTTAAATGTCTTTTTGAGATAGGGTTACCCTCTGTAATCCTTATCATGTCCTAGATTCTGTATACATAGAGGTATTTCACAGACCACTGTGTGTATGGAGGTCACCAGTCTTGAAAAGACAAAAAAATAAAATATGATAAAAATAAGATAAAAATAGAGATGGGATACTGGCATGTGCCACCAAGTTGGAATTTTAAGCACCAAGCCATGCCCAAACAACAGAGAGATTACAGAGGGAAGCCACATGCTCAAGAAGACATTGACACACTGCAGATCACAGCACTATGAAGGAAAAACTAAAGCAGCCAGGAGGTTCCTCAAGTACCTAAAAGCATGCCCCCAGGGCTCTCAAATAACCATAAAAATATGCTAATGTGTGGCCACTGACATGATTTAAATCCTAAGAAGAAACAAGGAACTAATAGCATAGGGCTGGGCAGGTCTGGATTATCAGTTAGGAGCACTAGCTAGTCTTGAAAGGACCCAGTTTCAGTTCTCAGTACTCACCTGGCAGCTCAGGACTTTCCATTATCCATTTCTAAGAGATCTGTTACCGTATTCTCACCTGTAACAGCATTCAACATGTGGGTACATTCATGCATGCAGGCAAACACTCATATGACTAAAAAACAAACAAACAAAACAAAAACAAGCAGCCAGTAATTTACAATAGTACCAAAAATTCAACCACTTCCCTAAAATTGTCATTCAGGCCTGGCTTAAATCTAAATAATCAGGGGCTACATCCCTAACATGCAGACAGGTTCTCTGATAAATAGCAAGGACAGCAATCTTTCTGATTCTCCTTACACTGGAGAAAAAGGCCTGGAGGTTTTCTCTCCACCAGTAAGGCAGGAACTCCTATTCCAGCTGACCAGTCCAGACCAGTTTAGGCAAGGCCAATCCTGGACAATCTCAACCCTGACCTCAGGGCTGTCAGCATTGTCTTCTTTCTATAAATTGGCCAATTTGAGAGTTAGTGTAAGGTGACCTAATGCTTACATCCAACAATGCCTAATAGACTTAGGCTCCTGTAGGACTTTGAATTCGTGCTTTCCAAACATTTTCTCCATTCGGAAAGAGTTTCTCCTGTATTTATGTGTGTATATTTCTTCTGAGATTTTTCTTGTCATTAACTGGTAGGGAAAATGGACATGATTAAGACTTCCAGATGGTGACAGTAGTATCGCTGAAGGTAAATATATTAAAGTGAAATAAGAAGCATGCATAGAAATATGGGGTTCCTTGTGTAATACAAGACTGCTGGTGAAGGCCAAGATGCATAATACAGATGAGTGTTCATCCAGGATAGAGAGATGATGCAAGGTCTCATAGGCCACATGGCACCTTACAAACATAGTAACTCCTGTTGCATGGGATCTGTGAGGAAAGCATGCGCATGGTAGATATGCAGATATTCACGCTGTCATGGTTAAATCTGAAATGTTTTGGTGGCTTGAGAGATACTCATTGTTCTTCAAGATGCCCTGTGTTCAATTCCCACATAGAGGCGCACAATCACCCAGAAAATCAGGTTCGCGAGGGGAGTGGATGCAGACTCTGCTTCCTGTTGACAAGTATGTATTCATGTGTATAACTTACATATAAGCAGGGTAAAACACTCATACACATAAAACAGAAAAATAGGGGCTGGAGAGCTGGCTCAGCAGACATTCCTGTGCCTCATCCTAACTTGTGTTGGGATTAAAGGATGCAATTAGCTTCAAACAACTATTTCTTATGATTTTGCACATATATAAATATTATATGTTATGATCTCCTGAAGCTGATGCCAAGGGTAAATTTTTCAAATGTCTGTCAACTTTTGGGGGGAAGGGGCTCCCTGTAGCCCTTTGCTGTCCTGGAACTCAATATGTAGAACTTATCAGATATCACCCTCTGCCTTTGTCTCAGATTAAGTGGATGTTAAGGTTGTGCCAACAAATCCCTGCTTCTTTTTCTTTTTTTTTTTTTTTCTGTCTAAAATTGATTGATTGAGCCTGGCATGATGGTGCATGGCCTTTATCCTAGCATTGGGAGAAGAGGCAGGCAGATCTTTGAGTCAAGGCCAGCCTGTCTACAGGGGAGTTCCAGGCAGCGGGGCTACAGGGAGACCCGTGTCCCCAAAACGACCAAAAAAAAAAAAAAAAAAAAAGATTTGATATGGGGGTTGAGAGATGGCCCACCAGTTAAGCATTGACTTCAATGGACATGCTCTTCAATTGGGACCGACAGTGTTAGATTCTCAGCTCCCAAATGGCTGCTAAGAACCTCCTTTAAGGTGCGTGCGTATTCCTGTGTGTTTTTGTGTCTTCATGCATTTTGTCATGGCTTTAGGAGGAATATCATGAGGAGGCTGTGTCTTAGGATTTATCCTTCGCAAAGGCTTCTGGAAAAGGAATTTAGAACTTCAGGCTGACACTAGCACCTTTGCCTGCATAGGCCCTGTCCTGGAGAGCAGAACTTGTTCTTTATTCTCCCAAGGTTGCTGTTTTCCCCTGTCATCAGTGATTACAGGGCCATAGATCCGGAAGTCCTGATCCGAATTGGTGACTCTGTTGTGCCTTTTTCCAATCAGGATCCCGGATAGGGCGGGCTCTGTCTCTGATCTCGAGTGCTTCAGCCATCTTTCCTTAGGTTTGTGTGTTTCGATCCGAACTGTCTGCATTCTCTGTCTGCCTGTGGTCTGTCCTGCAGGGAGAAGCACTGTGAAGTAAGATGTCCGGGAATCAGGATGTGGTGAGTGGCGTCCTAACTGGGAGGAGGCTGTGTCAGCTCCCCCCCTTCCCGCTCCTGTGCGGGCTTCTTGAGCCCAGGGCGACCTTTTCCAGCCCTGCAGGGACCGGAGCCCCTGCTGCAGCGCTGTCCTCAGGAGTCCTGGGCTTGGGGGCTGGGCAAGGCGCAGTGGGGGTTGTGGAGCCGCAGCGGTGCTGGACTGAGGGGTTCTCGGTCCTGGTCTGCTGCCCCGGGAACGGTGTGGCCTGAGCATGTCACATAAGGTGGATGGTCCCTGGATCCTGCAGCCCTGTAGCCCACCGAATCAGTCCCCTCCAACCACCCCCAGCCGCGGACCAGGCCATCTGGGGGCGCGGAAGAAGGGAGTACAACCGGGGCGCATCCCCTTAGCTTAGCTCAGGCGTCTCTTGGTGTCTGTGAGTCCTGGATTATCTCTGTGATGTCTCACTTGAGTTTGCTTATGACTTTAAACCTGTGGGTGCCATAAACTTCGGAAATTTCTCACCATGGCTCATCTTTCAATGGGTCTCTCACTGTCTCTTCCTGCAAGGTATTTATTGAGTCCTTGGTGATACTAGAACACAGACTGGGCGTGGGGCGGCCTGAGCACCATGCATCCTGCAGCCGGCTGTAGCCCAGGGAATCAGCCTCCTCCAGGCCTCGGACCAGGTCAGCTGGAACCTGCTTAGCCCAGGCATCTCTTGGTGTCCGTGACTCCTGGATTTCCTCCAGGGCTGGCTGTCTCCCCTTGAGTCTGAGTCCTGCATTTCTTTAAATTTTATGTATGTATGTATGTATGTATGTGTATGTATGTGTATATGTATGTATGTATGTATTTAGTATAGGGATGTACTGTCTGCATGTAGGTTTGTGCACCTATGTCGTGCAATGCTGTGGAGGTCAGAAGAGGGTGTCAGATTCCTGCATTTCTATGATGTCTCACCTACTGAGTTTGAGTTTAAACCTGCAGGCACCATAAACCTCGGAAGTTTCTCACCCTGGCTCATCTTTCAATGGGTCTCTCACTATCTCTCCCTGCGAAGTATTTATTGAGTCATTGGGGTGCTAGGACACGGAATGGAATCCAGATTCTCTCATTTTCAAACATCAGCAACTTCTCCCACCCTCAGTTCCTGGGTGTGTGTGTGTGTGTGTGTGTGTGTGTGTGTGTGTGTGTTGTATGCAGTGTGTGTGTGTCTGTTTTATTGCAGTTGCATATTTTGCATCATCCCACCCATAAGGGTCCAGACAAGTGATTAGGTGGTTTATTTTGATTTTATTTTTTCTTGGAGCCGTTTTCCATTTTGTAGCCCAGGCTGGCATTGAACTTGTAAGAGTCCAACTTCAGTATTCTGAATTGTTGGGATTATTGTCTTCACCATGTGTGGAGATAGTTAAAGAGATTTAGGTCTTCTGTTTTGTTTCTCTTTGTGGGTATCTTGTCCCCAGACTGAGCACTTTGCCCAGGGTGGTCCAAGAGAGTCCTTAATGCCATTTCATAGATTTGGAACAGGGCACAGATCCTGAGAGATAGCTGAGTAGATGAATATTCACTGGTATTCATGAGGCCCTAGGTGCAAATTCCAGTACATAAATATATAAATAAAAAAAAAACACCCTGAAAAAACAAAACAAAGTCGAATACAATATGAAGACTAAGTAATATTGCCAAAAGCTTGGTGTATTTTTTTAAGCTTGGTGATTTTATAATGTTCCTGTTTTTATGATTTAAAAAATATAATAAGGTGTTGATATACCATAGGTATTAATTGGACCACATTAATTAGTGTTTGGTGCTTGGGGTACAGGAGCTAACCACATGGAATTATATATTTGCAGAATCCCATTTATGTTAATAGGACTAGTTGCCTGCCTTATTTTAGCAAGTAGGGACTGGCAGTATATGTTTGTTGATGACATAAAGGCATCTGAAACAATATTAGGAAAAAATATACAGGAAAAAATTTCAAGGAACTATATCCAATACTTAACTCTGCAAAACAATTTTTATACATATTTGTTGTATCTCATAAGAATGAAAAGAGACTTTTTCCTACCTTTGCATTTGCTGGGAAGATATTCCTTACTAAAAAGACTGCTGACACTGGGGAAGAAGAGAAGAGACAGCAAATCCAAACCGTGGGTTAAAAAAAAAATTCCATTTCTTTATTGGAGTTATAGTCATTTATGATCAGGTATACAATATTTTCATATGGTAATATCACCAGTGAATCAGAATTTAACAGGTGAATATATAAGCTATACTACAATTTATTGATTTGCTCACGGGACAGAGTTAAAGGAGTCCAACAGTAGCTGCACCACACTGGAAAGGCTGAGAATCCAACAGACTGCTCAGTTCCACAAAGCTGGATGTCTCAGTAGTCCCAATCTAGTGCTGAAGGCCCGAAGGTTCCAGGAGATCTGCCAGTCTCAGTACACACTGGGATCCAAAAGGTTTGATCACAGCAGCAAGAGCAAGACAACTCCCTGAGATGAGAAGGCAAGCTGCAGGAGGAAAAAGGACAAGCTCCCTCTGCTGTGGCCTAATACTGCCTGCCGGCAGAAGACTAATGCCCACATTTGGGGTGGGCCATTGGGTGAGGTGGTCCAAATCAGAAGACCCTTTTCTCTTATTTGTTCCTTAGTCCAGTCAAGTTGACATCCAGGAGTTAACCATCACAAGTCCACCCCTGTTAACTTGACACCCAATAAATAGCCTCTCCTTATGTTATGTTTAAATGTCAATTGCGAACAATGGCTGAGGTTATAATTCCACCTAAATGTTATAAGTATCTCATGTGCAATAGCAAAGCATTATATATTAGAGTAAGTGGGAAACGTCTTTTGAGAAGAACTTAGTCCTTCAGTATCTAATAACCTAAATATGACAACACTTCCACATATCTCAGTTGCACATTCAAAGGGAACAACACAAAAAGTATCACTTATATCTACATATAATATATGTATATTAAGTGGAAACTTGTAATATATATATATGAACAAAGTTCTATAATATATATATTATATATATATATATACATATATCTATATATATATATATGAAATAAGCACATTCTTAACCAAATAGGACAAAAAGTTAATATATATTATAATCCACATTTCTGCAACTGGTCCCATGGCCTCAGCTGATATTTATGACTACCTTCTTCTACTACCCATTCTGTATTTCCTCCACCATCAGCAAGCACCTCTGCAGGTCTGGCTCTTTCCATGGAGGAATAACCCATACCTTCATCCCTGAAGTGTCTGGGCCATTTATGTCCGTCTGGTTTGGGTTGTTGGAATTTCCATTGACCTTAATCATAGGACATGGTAGCAACCAAAAGGTCCTATAGCATCTCCTGCTTTCCAGACATAATCTTCCTTGCCCCATTGTGGAGAAAAAGTCCAATTTCCCCCTGGTAGTCTGGATCAATCACTCCCCTACTACTGTTATTCCTTCTCATTATTCTTCCTTAGCCTGTGCTTAAGGGCAGTAGAAGCCAAAGTGGCCAGGGGGAAGTCTTACTTCCAGTTCAATGAGAAGTTTGCTGTATCTCAGGCAAAAGCACTCCCACCCATGGAGCCAAAACTATCTAGACCACAGAAGCGCAAGGTCGTGGGTACAGGAAGCAAAAAATTTTCCTACTGGGTTCTAGGGTGATAGTGAGTGGAATCATTCCCACTTCCACCCCTGGGTTCCTGGACCCATGAATTCTGGCTATAGGAGAACACAGTACCATAACAGTGGACGCTGTTGAAAGCATATACTGCTTGCTGGAGAACCTTGCCCAGCCCTCCAGGGTATTGCTACCTACATTGGCGCTGTAACTGTGTCTTCAAGAGGCCATTCCATCATTCTATCAAGCCAGCTGCTTCTGGGTGGTGGGGAACATGGTAAGACCAGTGGATACCATGACCATGGGCCCACAGTCACACTTCTTTGGCTGTGAAGTGAGTTCCTTAGTCAGAAGCAATGCTGTGAGGAATACCATCATGGTGGATAAGGCATTCTGTAAGTCCCTGGATGGTAGTTTTGGCAGAAGCATTCTGTGCAGGAAAGGCAAATCCATAACCAGCTCCCTCTGCCATGGCCTTAAATACTGCCTGCCAGCAGAAGGTAACACCCACATTTGGGGTGGGCCATCAGGGTTGAGGTGGTCCAATCAGAAGACCCTTATTCTCTTGTTTGTTCCTTAGCCCAGTCAAGTTGACACCCAGGATTAACCATCGCACCCCCTGTATTGCTATTTTCACTCAGGGTTGCTTTGGCTATTTGGGGTCTTTTGTTTTTCTAAATTAAATTGAGGATCTTTTTTCCAAGCCTGTGAAGAAGCTCTTGGGGATTTTTTTCATTGTATAGATCCTTGGTGTCTTTGCAGGTAGCAATCTTCTTTTTTTTTTTGGTCTTTTTGAGACAGGGTCTCCCTGTAGCCCCAGCTGTCCTGGAACTCACTCTGTAGATCAGGCTGGCCTTGAACTCACAAAGATCTGCCTGCCTCTGCCTCCCAAGTGCTAGGATCAAAGGCACGCCACCAGGCCCAGCTGCAAGTAGCAATCTTAAGAACAGTTTTGAGACTTCTACTTTATAAATAATTAGTATTTGCACAGTTTTATTCACAGATACACACATTGTCTTACAGAACTACATCTTATTTCCATTATGAATTATGGCTATTCTATGTGACTTTCTAAAAATAAGTTTAAAGCAAGCTGTGTTAATTGATAAATAATTCCATTTAACTAATAAATTACAAAAATACAACATTAAATACTTTCCGACTAAATTTCACTTGATTTATGAAAAGGGGGAAAACTATTGTTGATATAGAACTATTGTTGATATAGAAATATTGTTCTATAGAAGGCATTTAGGAAGTTAAAATTTTTGCTATCAACATATGGAAACAAGGGGGGTATGTCTTATATAAATAATGTCCAGCTGTGAAGATGAAAATAAAATTTTTGTTTGTTGTTGTTTTCTTTTTTGGACAGGGCCTCCCTAGGCCCTAGCTGGCCTTGATGTCAAGATCCACAGGCCTATGCTTTCCAAGTGCTGAAATGAACATTTTGTATCACAGTCTGACGGGAAATTCAGTATTTTCATTATAAGATAAAATGTAGTATACATTTCTCTTTTTCATGCAAAGGCTGGACCCTGAATTCTGCATTGTTTTCCCTGTTTCCTTAGAAGGTGAGCAGAACTCCCCTTTTGTTTTTTCCTAGGCTGAGGTACTTGAGGCCTTTCCTAGTTTGGAACCTTAAAGTACTTTTCTTTTAAACATTATTTTCAATTTTATACCCTATTTTAAAATCCATTGTTCTTATATAAAGGAGGCCATGATAAGCTCACTGTGACTGGATAATAAAATATACAAAGCTTAAATAAAAGAACTTGCCCTGGGGCTGGAGAGATGGCCTAGCGGGTAAGAGCACCGACTGCTCTTGCAGAGGACACAGGTTTGATCCCCAGCACCCACATGGTGGCTAAGAACCGTCTATAACTCCAAATCCAGGAGAACTCCAGTTCCCGGGGAATCCAAGAACCTCTTCTGACCTCCGCGGCACTGTATGACATGGGTGCACAGACCTACATGCAGACAGTACATTCATACACATACAAAATTAATTAAAAAATTTTAAAAAAAGAGTAAACTTTAAAAAACAAAAAAAGAACTTGCCCTGTATTAGAAAGGTTTTACTCAACGTGAAACCCCAAACTCTGGGGGTGATAGAAGAGAAACTTGGCAGCAGACTACAAGACATAGGTGTAGGAAAAGATCCTAAATCAAACAGCCAGCTGCACAAGAAATAAGATAAGACAATTGACAAATGGGATTTCATTAACTCCAAAGTGGTTCTGTACATTCAAAAGAAACAAAAAGGAAGTGAAGAGAAAACCCACCAGAGTGGGAAGAAACCTTCACTGTAGATTACATCTGACAAAGCATTAATTTTCCAGAGTATAAGCTACTCAAAAAAACAAAGAAGAAAGAAACCAAATGAATCACTCAAAAGATGGAGCAAAGATCTGAATAGAGCTTCACAGAGGAGGAATTATAGAGATGGCGCTAGAAGAAACATCTTAAGAGTGTTCAACATTGCTTGATAATTAAGGAGGAAATCAAATTAAAACACACTTTGAGATATCACCTTACTCCACATGAAGGACTGGTAGATCAGGACACGAATGATACCAAGTGCCTGGAGGGTTGTGGGGAAGGGAACAGTCATCCATTGCTGTTGGGAATGTAAAACTTGTACAGGCCCCTATGGAAAGCGCGTGTGGAGAAACCTTAGAAACTCAAAAAGTCTTCCATTTGACCCAGTCATCCACTCCTGGGCATATCCCCAACACACAAGACACATCTTACTGCAAAGATACATGCACAGCTATGTTTTATTGCAGCTCTTTGTCACAATTAGCAAAAAGCTGGAACCAGCCCAGGAGTCCCTCAACTGATGAGTGGGATCGAAGAAAATGTGGCACATGTATAAATGGAGTTTCTATGCTGCAGTAAAGGAGGCGACACACATCAGAACTTTGCAAGTAATGGATCTGAAGTCTAGACGACATTATGTTAAGATTCGAAGTAACACAGTCCCAGAAAACAACAACGACATAATGGTGTCCCTTACATGTGGATGTAGTCCAATAACCCAGATATAAAATATTTCTATGAGAGAGGCGATGCATAGGTAAAAGAACAACAACAGAAAGGGACTGCATCAGAGGACTGACTGAATGGTGAATTGGGAAGGGGGAGCGTGGATGAGAGGGACACGAATGTATATTCGATTAATGCATACATATAATGAGGTGAGTTCAAAAAGTACCAGTTTTGGCCAGACACTGTCTACAGAAAACATAGTATCTTAGGACTTATTAAAAGTAAATATGTGTAAAATTAAACAAACATTGTTTTACGGACTCTGATAATACAACGTTTAAGCATCTGAGTTAAATGTGAGTATATCATCTTTGTTGTCCACATTTGTTTTACATAAAATGTGGTGAGCAATAACTTTGGGATAGGCACATACCAATGTTCTCATTATAATTTCTCGTGTTGTACAGTATCACCTTGTAGCATTCTCGTTAAGATGACTTTAACATAAAATATTAAGTTGCTTCCCAAGTTTAATCATATATAGTCACCAAACTACAAACATGGGTATGAATTTGATGTGAACATCGTTGTGCATTGCTTCCACCCTTGCTATGTATACAACAACTGTCTTCTGGAGATTCAATGGGGTTAAAAAAAGGGGGGGTACAGATATATACATGAAACCTTTTCGTCAAAAACCTGCATTCAAATCCTAAAACTAAACTACAGTAAAATATTTGTGGGTCCGAACAAGACAAAATGTCACCAAATTAACGCTGAGAAAGGAAAGAACAGCTTTGCCATTGACGTAGGAATGTGCCAGAAAGTGCACAACTGAATGATTGACCTGTTCTGAACATCGAAGGAAAGAAAAAAGCCTCAGATTGCCTATAACTATTGAACCCCTCTAGTGGATCCTACTTTTGTAACCCATTTATAATAGTTCCTAATGAAACTTTACCTTCTAGGTGCCACCAAAAGGTTTTGATATGAGGAGACTTTCTTGCCTCCCCCCATAGAAAAAAGAGAAAATGATGCTGATGTGGGTTGCTCTCCTACGTAAATTGGAGACAATATATCGATCGGTTAATCTCTTATTAAAACGGTAAAACTGCCTTCTTTTATTGACTAATAGACATAATGAACTGTGAAAGGATTATTCTGTTCCAGAACCAAATATAATACAAAAGTCTCCTTAAGCTATGCACTTAAGCAAAAATATTAATACAGAGCCTCTGGGGGGGAACATCAAGGCAATGGATTATTCTATCTAGGGAGATGTTGGCAGGGGATCCAAGGCCCACACAAGGTAAAAGGCTCTTGCCTCTAAACTGGATGCCTGCAAGAAAAGAGAGGGCATAGGCCCTGCTGCCGAAAGAGCCTGATGTTAACATGGTGGAAGATGTATTGAGACAACACATCAAGTGTACAGATGGCCTCTGGGACACCAGAGAGTGTTACCAAAAGGCCACTCATATCAATAAAGCAAATACGGGTTCCCTGGAGTCAAGCAAGGACTCCACCATCAGCACCAGCTACACCTCCACTCTGCCTGGAAATACTGTGGCAGTGGTGAGAGTTTGATCTGTTCCCTCATGTGTCCTCTGATGGTTGGGTGAAGAATAGGCTCAGCAGGCTGGAGACATAGTTCAGAAACAGGCATTGGAGAGTAGGTAGAGGCACTCCCCTAAAGTCCCACCCTGAGTATGGCCAAAACACTTGTTTTCTCAGGTAACCCTGGGGCCATGGCTACTGCTAGGGTGTGATTGCATCATGGGGGATGCTTTGGGTACTGAGCAGAGCAGGGCAGTGGGGGCTCCTACAACCGCACCCCCTTGCAGTCACACAGGGGTCACCTCAGTCTATAGAACTGCGATTCTTTGTGTATTTAGCCACCTTTTCCTTCATCCCATCCCATATCAGTTCTGTGTGTGCTAGCTCAAGTGTTCTTATCTGGGAAGTAAAAGTGGAACTCAGGGCAGGAACAGGCATCAACTGGCACTGAGGTAGTGGAGTTCCTCTGCCTCCCATGCTGCACTTGGCCCTTTTTCATTCAACAGTGATGGTCCAGAGGTGATGATACATGTTTTTCATTTATTTATTTATTTAGTGTATGTACTGGTTTCATCCGTGGCTCCACTGCAGAGGTCAGACATTTTGCCCGAGTTCACTTAGTCCATCATGTGGATTTTGGTGGTGGAATTTCAAGCTTCAGATAAGGGCCTTTACCCACTCAGGCAAGTTAAGGAAGCTGAAGTTGCAACTTTTCTTTCTTCACTTGTCCTGTCAATCAGGATCTCTGGACCTAGGGCTAGAAATTGTTGAGTGAGGGTCACTATGGTCAGGATCCTCCAATGAGATGCACAGGCACACAGTAGGGGCACCCATTATATCCGAACCTCCTCCTTCCTTCCAGTTCAGGATGTGTGGCTTCATTGACACTGTGCTCAAACTCTGAGTAGCATATTTCTATATTTTAACCCTCATGTACCAGTTTGTGCAGAGTTATGTAATAAATTTCAAAGGCGTAGCACTTCCTAGAAGTCTTGTTTTGAAGTAACTGTAGGCAAGAAATTATTCCTGTTTCAGTCTCTTCCTGGTTCCTGCATCTGCCCTTAGTAATGGTCTATATAGGGACGCAGCATCCAATCAGAAATCCCAGCCACTCTTGTGGGAGTGGGAGCATATTCCCACCCATTTCTACCTAGTAGGGGCCCTATTTCATCTATTTGCCAGTCCTTTATTAGGCAGATTGACTTTTACATGTATCCCATATATAGACGGTGTCAACACAACCAAAGTTTAATGGGCCGGGCATCCAGTCCATCACTTTTTCTCAATTCTTCCCTCAACACATCCATGTTGTGTACCATAAAGTGGACAGGAGGAACTAAGTTCTTTATAACCTTTTAGTCACCTCTTCTGCCCTATTCATTCCTGTATCCTCAAGGTCTTCCATAAAGTCTCCCTGACTTTCCATCTCTGATGAACTTGGGGCTGGCTCAACTTGCTTGTTCATGCCCGGAGCCAAAATGGAATCAGATGCTGTTCTCCCCTGCTGCACCTGCTTATTCTCTGCAGTCAAGGGCTTCTCCATTCAGCTGTTCCATATCCACCATCCATACCTGGATCTGAGGAGAGACCCTGACTCTGCACACAGCCTCTACTCCAAGCATAAACTTTCCCAGAGAGGAAATGTACATGGCTTGGTCTGGAGGCATCATTACCCATCCCTGGGTCAGTCTTGATCACCTTCCCCTCTATTGTTTTACCTGCACACCTTCAGAGACCTGTTACTAAGGCTTTAATGCCTTCCAAAAGTCTGTTAACATAGAGGTTGTATTTTTGATGAACTTTTCCTTAGGAATTTAGGCTCAACTTGAATCCTCCACATATGCCTTTGAGTCACCCAGGTAGAACACTTTCTCTTCTTTGCCCATTTCTTACCTAAGTTGCTTTCCCACTTTACAGACATAATTTACATGTTGGTGTAAGTCACATCTATCTGCCAAAGCCTTTGGTACTTTGTAGAGATTGTGCCCCACTAAGAGATTCAGCGAACTCACTAAAGCTCCATGTCAGTCACAGAGGTCTGCCTGCCTCTGCCTCCCAAGTGCTGGAATTAAAGGCATGGGCCACTACACCCAGCTTTTATTGCAATTCTTTGGAACAATCTTGAATCATATTTTCTCTTATCCCTACATTAACCCAGGTAAGCTATTTTTATTTATTTTTTCTTTCTCTCCAGAGCATTCCAAGCAGGACCCTGTATTCAACAGCCTCTACTACCCAGCTACTCAGATTAGTGTACTCCCATTTGTTGTCCCACACATGAGGACCTGGGTTAGTGAGAATTGTGTCATTCCAGGGGTCTGTGTCATTTGAGGATGTAGCTGTGAACTTCACCTGGGATGAGTGGCAGTTTCTAAACACTGAGCAGAGGACCCTCTACAGGGATGTGATGCTGGAGACTTACAGCAGCCTGGTGTTCTTAGGTGAGTCTAATTTCCCCTTATCTGTCAGTTTGAATTAGATTCTTGTTGACTAATGAATATATTTCCTTCTAAATCTTGTGTGTTTTTGACACAATGTGTTACTATTAACATGAATCACCTGTAATTCACCATGTAGACCAGGCTCCAACTCACTGAGAAACACCTTCCTCTGGTTCACTAGTCTGGAGTTAGAGATGTGAGCCAACATGGCAGGTGATTGTTCCCAACTTTTAACTAATTCTTTAATGTACACTATGATTAATACTTGATACTAATATACATTATAGATAAAAATGTGTTTTGTAGTGCATACAAAATGCTTCCTCTATTGGCAAAATTTAAAAATCTGAAAGCCATTTTTTTTGTCCTTTTGAGACAGGGTTTCCCTTTAGTCGCAGCTGGCCTGTAGCTCCCTATGTAGCCCAAGGTAGCCTTGACCTCACAGAGATCTGCCTCCCTCCAACTCCTGAGTGCTGGGATTAAAGTTTTGTGCCACCACACCTGTCCTGAAAGCAATTTTTTTTTTAAGAGGCAGGCCCACACTCACTCATAACTTTTGCAAGCATTCACACGCCTGGAGCTCAGGCTAGTTTTGAACTTATCAGACACTCTCCTGCCTCAGTCCCCCAAGCAGCTGGGATTACAGGCATGCACCACTCGCCTGGCCTGAAAGACATTTTTAAATATTAGTTTCCATCTACAGCATATTCACTAGTATTCTGTGGGTCCTCACTTCCACATCACTTCTTTTTTTTTTTTTTTTGGTCTTTTTCGAAGACAGGGTCTCCATGTAGCCCTAGCTGGCCTGAACTGCTCCTTAGACCAGAGTGGCCTTGAACTCACAAAGATCCACCTGCCTCTGCCTCCCGAGTGCTAGGATTAAAGGCGTGCCACCACCATGCCCTGGCCCACATCACTTCTATATCCATCCACCACATACAACCCATCTCCTTTCCATTCCCCTTTCCTCTGTCCCTTTCCTTTCCCCTTTCTCTGGATGTAGAATTCTTTCACTGCATAGACATTTTTGTGGTCCTTGTTTTTTCCTCCATAATATGTGTGACTCAAATTTTGCTTTTTACTGATGGTTTCTGCATATCAAAACATGTATCTTAGCCAGGATTGGTGGTGTATGCCTTTCATCCCAGTACTAGGAAGGCAGAGGCAGGCAGATCTCTGTAAGTTCAAGGCCAGCCTGGTCTAACATAGTTCCAGGACTGCTGGGGATAGAGGGAACTCCTGTCTCTAAAAGAAACAAAAGAAGTATCTTTACATTATTCCACCTGGATTCATTTAAACTAACACATTTCTCTTCTCTCACTAGTTTAAGGTAAAAAAAAAAACTAACACATTTCTCCCTTCATAACCTCGTTTTCCCTCTAAAACTCTGAGTTGAGCTGTAATGTCTTTTATTTTGAGTTTCATCAAGTGATTGTTGTCAAGATTAAAACTTTTGTGAGGTTAATTATTACTAGCCCTCTTTCATATTCAATTTGACTTAAATATCTTGTGTTTTTCAACTTTTATTGTGCTTTTTCTTATTTTTTATCTACATTTTCTTACTATTATATGATTTATGTACATATAATTTAATTTTACACATTTCTGATAAAATTTCCGGTAAGGGAAGACTTGAATATATTCTTTGTCCAAAGAAATTTTTTGATTAATCATCAAAGGATAGTTGCTTAATCAGGGCAGTTGTTTTTTATCAGTTGATTTGACCTAACTCTCTGTCTTACTTTGAATTTCATTTCTCACTATAGGGCATTACATGACCAAACCTGATTGGATCTTCAAGTTGGAGCATGGATTTGAGCCATGGAATGTGGTAGAAGCATCTGCCCAGAGCCTCCCAGGTCAGTCAATGCATCCTGAGCTAAATCTTGTGTGTTTTGGAGACAAGGTATTACGATGTAACCTGAATCTCCTGTAATTCACCATGTAGACCAGGCTGGTCTCCAACTCACTGAGAAGCACCTTCCTCTGCTTCACTAGTCTGGAGTTAGAGATATGAGCCAACATGCCAAGTGATTGTTCCCGACTTTTAACTAATTCTTTAATGTACTCTTTCATTGATACATGATACTAATATATATTATAGATAAAAATGTGTTTTGGAATACATGCAAAATGCTTGTTGTTTTGGTAACATTTAAAAATCTGAAGCCATTTTTTTCCCCTTTGGTCTTTTTGAGACAGGTTTCTGCGGGGGTCGTAGAGAGGTGGTTGGCAAAGACCACCCTCTCCAGCTTCCTCTCTGCCAAAGATCTTCACTCTGTTGGCCCACGATGGAGTGGGGCTGGGGAGAGTAAGTGTGCTGCTGAACCGAAAGCAACCACGGCAGGGAGTCGAGTCAGAGTGTTACACCTCAAGCTCACTTTATTGCAGGTTTACAGAGGTTTGTAAGCCGTGCCGGCTTCCCCACTGGGGTATGTGTCCCTTCCCAATTGGTCCTTTTAGGAGGCTTAATTTACAAGTCCCTAATTGATCCAATCCCTTCCCTTCCTAGCATAGTCCCTAATTATGTTAGTATGCGGAAACTAGCCTTCCTTGCTCGATGGGCGGGGGTGAGTTCGCGAAACTCTAGCGCAGGCTTTCGTTTGTACTTCAGGCCTGTCTTCTCGGCTATTCCATGCCGTCAGGGTTCCCATTATTGCCAGCTGGCCTAGAGCTCGCTATGTAGACCAGGCTGGACTTGACCTCACAGAGATCTGCCTGCCTCTGCTTCCCGAGTGTTGGGATTAAAGGCTAGCACCATCACACCTGTCCTGAAAGCCATTTTTAGATATTAGTTGTTCTCTACAGCATATTCACTAGTATTCTGTGGGTCTTCAGTTCCACATCACTTCTGTATCCATCCCACCACATACAACCTATCTCCTTTCCATTCCTCTTTCCTCTGTCCCTTTCCTTTCCCCTTTCTCCTGGGCTATAGAATTCTTTCACTGCATAGACATTTTTGTGGTCCTTTATTTTTTCCTCCAAAATACATATGAGTCAAATTTTAGCTTTTTACTGATGGTTTCTGCATATTAAAAGATGAGTCTTTGGCCTCTGAAATGCCAGAGAGCATTTCCAAAGTCCACTAAAGCAATAAAGCAAAATAGTGGCCTCCTTGAGTCAAGCAAGACTCCTCCATCAGTATCAGCTACACCTCAACTGCCTGGAGGTACTGTGCAACAGTGGCAGCCATGTGTCTATATATATCCCAAATCTAATTGACTATTAGCTCTCTCCTTGGAGGAATAATTCATAGCTGATGCCACAAGCTTATGTCCTCTAGTTAGGAGATGTTATAAGCCACAATAAGAACTTGTCACCCTTTATAGAGAAACCACAGATTGTGGAGTAGCATACCATCCAAACATCTGTGTCTATGCTCACATAGCTTGCCATAATAATTTGTGTTGTTTAAATGCCTGTAAATCTAATTGCTTGTGCTTTGTTAGTAGGATCAAAAAGGTACCCCTGCATAAGCTGTCAACCCATGAAGGGGAACAACCTGAATAGACGAGAGTCCAAATGACATCTCCAGGGAAGATAGACTGTTTTGCTTCTCACTCACTTGTGCCCCTTTCCCAAAGCCTAGGGAACAACTTGTGGAAGAGGAGGCATGGTAGAATGTAAGGCCTGGGGGGAGATTGGGGTGAATCGTGAGACTACAGGAATATAGACTGGACTCCAAATTGATCAACATGCCTGGGCATACAAGCATCTCCAACTGGACTTCCAATGGGAAGCTTGGGTTGTTCAAAATATGGACACAGATACTTGCAAATTGGTTTTACATGAATGTTACTTACATTCATTGCTTATGCTTAATAATTTATCCTAGCACTCAGGAGGCAGAGGCAGGTGGATCTTTGTGAGTTCAAGGCCAGCCTGGTCTACAGAGTGAGTTCAAGGACAGCTGGGGCTACAGGGAGACCCTGTCTCAAAAAGACCAAAAACAAAAAACAAAAAATAAAAAAACTAAAAAAAAATGCACCAATTACCTCATTGTATGGCAAACTGAGCAACATCAGTGTTATCTGAAAACAACTGTGCTGTTATATTGTAGAATCCCTTAAAAAATAAACAAATATGGTGGCACACACCTTTAATCCTAGCACTTGGGAGGCAGAGGCAGGCGGATCTTTGTGAGTTTAAGGCCAGCCTGGTCTACAGAGAAAGTTCCAGGACAGCTGGAACTGCAGGGAGACTGTCTCAAAAAGACCTAAATAAATAAATACATAAATAAATAAATAAATAAATAAATAAACAAATAAATAAAGGGAAAAAAAAGATGAGTCTTAGCCAGGATTGGTGGTGTATGCCCTTCATCCCAGTACTAGGAAGGCAGAGGCAGGCAGATCTCTGTAAGTTCAAGGCCAGCCTGGTCTACATAGTGAGTTCCAGGACTGTTGGGGCTACAGGGAACCCATCTGAAAAAGAAAAAAAGTATCTTTTCATTATTCCACCTGGATTCATTTAAACTAACACATTTCTCTCTTCATAACCTCATTTTCCCCCTCTAAAACTCCGAGTTGAGCTGTAATGTATTTTGAGTTTCAAGTCATTGTTGTCAAGAGTAAAACTTTTGTGAGGTTAATTTTTATTAGCACTCTTTCATATTCAATTTGACTTAAATATCTTGTGTTTTTCAACTTTTGCTGTGCTTTTTCTTTTTTTTTCTACATTTTCTTAGTATTATATGATTTATGTATATATAATTTAATTGTATACCACGTTCTGATAATTTTTCCTGTGAGTCAAGACTTGAATATATTCCTTGTCTACTGAATTTTTTTGATTAATCATCAAAGGACAGTTGCTTAATCAGGGCAGTTGTTCTTTATCAGTTGATTTGACTTAGCACTCTGTCTTACTTTGAATTTCATTTCTCACTATAGGGCATTACATGACCAAACCTGATTGGATCTTCAAGTTGGAGCATGGATTTTGGGCTATGGAATGTGTTAGAAGCATCTGTCCAGAGCCTCCCAGGTCAGTCAATGCATCCTGAGCAAGTAAGGTCAACAGGAAGCCAGGTCATTAGATGTTGGTCATGTAGAATATTCCTAGCAAGGTTTCAGATGAAAGCTGATTTGTTGGGTAGACACTTGATTTTTGCAATTCCTTGGGAGTTATCCAGCTCAAGTCATCTCTTTGAGGTTTTTCTCTGTGTTATATTTTCTTTTTTTCAACAGGATATATATATATATATATATATATATATATATTATACATATATTTTTTTGTACAGATCTAGACCTGTGTCCCCCACCCTAACCCCCCACCCCACCAGAGCTCATACATTCTGCCAAACATACTTTTCATCTCTTTCTCAGTCTTTCTCAAAATTCTCCATGTGGAAGTTGACTGTTTTGAGCAGAAGTTCACCATTTCAGTCAGTTCTTTGATGCTGTCCTTTCTGTTGTTGTTGTTTCCGATATGCATCACTCCCAACTACTTGGACAAAAGCTCAAGGGGCTGTGCACAAGAAATACTTACAAAGAGGTAATTGGCACTAGCATCCACAGATGAGGGATACCATTCATTGTTTGTTTTTCTGGGACAGTGTTACTTTACTTAACATAATATCTTCTAGTTCCATCCATTTACCTGTGAAACTCATGATGTCATCTTTCTTTACCACTGCAATAGAACTCCATTGTGTAGGTGTACCACATTTTCTCTATCCATTCATCAGTTGAGGGGCACTTGGGTTGGTTCCAGCTCCTTGCTATTGTGAAGAGAGCTACAATAAACATGGCCATGCATGTATCTCTGCAGTAAGATGTGTCTTGTGGGTACATGCCCAGGAGAGGTATGGCTGGGTCAGGTGGCAAGTTCTTTCCAAGTCTTCCAAGGGTTCTCCACACTGCAGTGGATGAGTGTTCCTCTTTCCCCACAATGTCTCCAGCACTTGGTGTCATTTGTTTTCTTGATCCGTCCAGTCTTATTGGAGTAAGATGATATCTTGGAGTGGTTTTGATTTGCGTTTCCTTAATGATTAATGATGTTGAACACTTCTTAAGATGTTTCTCAGCCATCTCTAATTCCTCTCTGGTGAAGTCTCTGTTCAGCTCTTTGCTCCATCTATTGAGTTGGTCATTTGTTTTCTTTCTTCTTTGTTTTTTGAGTAGTTTATATATTCTGGAAATCAATGCTCTGTTAGATGTTTCTGCAGTAAATGTGTCCTCCCACTCTGTGGGATTTCTCTTCACTTCCTTGATTGTTTCTTTCAATGTACAGAAGCTTTTCAGTTTGATGAGGTCCCATTTGTCAATTGTCGACCTTAATTCTTGTGCAGCTGCTGTCTGATTATAAGTCTTTTCCTATGCCTATGTCTTGTAGTCTGCTGCCAACTTTTTCTTCTATTGCCTTCAGAGTTTGGGCTTTCACGTTGAGGTCTTTAGTACATCTGGAGTTGACTTTTGTACAGGGCAAGAGGTAGGGGTTTAATTTCATTCTTCTTTAAGTACTTATCCAGTTTTGCCAACACCACTTGTTGAAGATGCTGTCTTTTCTCCATTGTGTCTTCTTGGCCCCCTCGTCAAATATGAAATGACTGAAATTTTATGTGCTCAAGTATGGATCTTCAGTTTTGTTCCATTGGTCAACAGGTCTGTTTTTGTGCCAGTACCAAGCTGTTTTTATGACTATAGCTCTGTAGTATAATTTGAGATCCTTTTCACTCAAGGTTGTTTTGGCTATTTGGGGTCTTTTGTTTTTCCAAATGAAATTAAGGACTTTTTTTTTTCAAGCCTGGGAAGAAACTCTTGGGGATTTTAATTGGGATTGAATTAAATCTATACAAGAGTTTGGGTAGAATAGACATTTTTACTGTATTAATTTTCCCAATCCATGAGCATGGGAGGTTTTTCCATCTCGTGATGTCTTCTTCAATTTCTTTCTTCAAGGCTTTAAAGTTTTTGTTGTAGAGATCTTTGGTGTCTTTGGTTAGGTTTGTTCCTAGGTATTTTATTGTTTTTGAGGGGCTATTGTGAGTGGGAAGGTCTCCTTGAATTCCTTCCTCAATTGCTTGTTGTTGGCGGATGGCTACTGAATTTTTTAGGTAATTTTGTATCCTGCCACTTTGCTGAAGCTGTTAATCATTTCTAGTAGTTTTCTGGTGGAGTTTTTAGCATCCCTTAAGTAAACAATCATATCACCAGCAAAGAGGGATAGCTTAACTTCCTCTTTTCCAATTAGTACTCCTTTAATTTCCTTTTCTTGCCTAGCAAGTGTTTCAAGCACTATATTGAAGAGGAGTGGTGATAGGGGGCAGCCTTGCTATGGTTGCTGTGAAGAGCAAACTCTCTTTAGCCACATATCATGCAATGCCATTTCCACAGCCTCCATAGACAAGAAAACAGGGAACATGAAAAATCCATGGGCTGTGGGTGCACAAGGAAGCCACGAAACCCAACAGGGTCAGCTGGGGAATCTTGGGGAAAAAAATTGTTGCACCTCCAGAGTGGTATGGCTGGCATGCTGGCAAGTTCATTCCAAGTCTTCCAAGGGTTTCACACTGCTTTCCATAGTGTGTAAGTTTACATTCCCCGCAGTGGAATGAGTGTTCCCCCTTTCCCCACAACCTCCACCGGACTTGGTCATCATTTGTTTTCTTTCATCCTTGCCATCTTTATTGGAGTTAGATGATTATCTTAAAGTGGTTTTGATTTGCATTTCCTTAATGATTCAATGATGTTGAACATTTCTTGAGGTGTTTCTAGCATCTCTAATTTCTCACTGTGAAGTCTCTGTTCAGTTCTTGCTCCATCTATTGAGTGGGTCATTTTTCTTTTTTTTTTTGTTTTTGAGTAGTTATATATTTCTAGAAATCAATGCTTTTCAGATATATCTGCAGTGAAGGTTTCCCCCGCACTCTTGGGAAAACAGTATTATTATGCACATGTTTATTTGTTCTTTCACTAGCCTTTAGAAGAGAGAATATTTATGATCACAGTACCTCAAATATAATTGAAAAAAAATCTTCATCTTCACACATGAAAGTGTTATGATGTTAAAGTGGTAATTTTTATTTTATTATTATAATGTATAAATGAAACCAGGGTGGAAACAACAGTTAAAAATAACAGCATACAAAGCAACAAATATGATCATTTATCTCCATCGGTTTCACCAGAATATAACAAGAAGTAGAGATGTCCTGGCAACTGAAATGTATACTATTGTAGTTTGTTATGTTTTGTCATAAAGAACTTTGACATATATTCTTATCAGAAGGCAGGATTAGGTAGGGTGTGGTGATTCATGGCTTTCATTAGAGAGTTAATGAAGCAGCCAGGCGTGGTTGTGCATGCCTTTGATTCTAGCACTTGGGAGGCAGAGGCAGGTAGATCTTTGTTAGTTGAAGGCCAGCCTGGTCTAAAGACTGAGTTCCAGGACAGCTGGGGCTATAGGGAGACCCTGTCTTGAAAAGACCAAAAAAAATGAGAGTTAATGAAGCAGAGTCAGAGTATCCATGTCTATAGAATGAAATTATAATACAGAAGGGAGAGAAGGAGGGAGGGAGGGGGAGGGAGAGGAGGGAGGGAGCAAGAATGAAAAAAACCAAGTCAGCAGGGCGTGGTGGCACGTGCCTTTAATCCTAGCACATGGGAGGCAGAGGCAGGCAATATTTGTGAGTTCAAGGCCAGCCTGGTCTACAGAGTGAGTTCCAGAACAGCTGGGGCTACAGGGAGACCCTGTCTCGAAAAGACAAAAAAAAACAAACAACAACCAAACACACAAAAATACAAGTCAACATTATCATATAGCTAGCATGAGCTTTACTAATTATATTCACTCAAATGATTTAAGGGTGATTGATGGGAAATGATACTTATGAGTTCACTTTTGATCTTCATAAAGTTACTGCCAAGATGGAGGCTGTCTATGAAAATAACAAAAAGAATTTTGTTCAAGATGGACTCATGAACAGGAAGACGTCCAGTGAGGATACTGTTAAGGTGAGTGAAATAATAAATGTCTCTCTTAAACATCTTTAAAATCTGTAAACCAAAGAGTACAAACCCTTCTGAATGTTTCCTCCAGAATTTAACACAGGGCTGGGGAGATGGTTAGTCAACAAAATGGTTGCCATGCAGACGTGATGACATCAGTTTCATAACTTGAAATTCTGTATAATACTAGCCAATTTACCCTGTGGCTAGATCAAGAAATTGGCAGTTAGAGAAATAGGATCTTTGGTAAGCCAATCTGTCCAAATTGGCTCAATTTTGTATCACTGAGATTTGGAATGTGATTGAGGTGTCATTCATACCCAATTGTAGAAAGTGCATCTCAGAAAATCTACACAGTTATTCTAAATATAACGAATTATTCTTCCTCTAGGAAGACCCAATAGTACAACAGAAAATCAAACAGCGAATGTCCTATGAAGGAAAACAATGTGACGACTTATACCCCAGCAGGAATCAGATGTCTCACTCAAGTATGAAATATGTCGATTATAAAGAACATTGCAATCAGTATCAAAAATATCCTCAAATAGAGATGCCATTTGAGCCAATGGAATACCAGGATGTGTTCTTTAAGTCACACCTCAGCAATACAGGTGAGGAGTTCTGTGAATGTATAAAAAAGTGTTCTCCATGAAGTCCCACCTCAGTCTAAATCAACAGGCTGATACAGGGGAGAATCTCTCAGAATGTAAAGAATGCAGAAAACCCCTTTGTAGCAAGTTTCAGGTAACAATTTATGAAAGATCCCATATAGGGGAGAAACTCTATGAATGTATACACTGTGGAAAAGCCTTCTCCGATAAGTCTACCCTCACTGTACATCAAAGAATTCACACAGGGGAGAAGCCCTATGAATGTATACACTGTGGAAAAGCCTTCTCCCATAAGTCTAACCTCACTGTACATCAAAGAATTCACACAGGGGAGAAGCCCTATGAATGTGTACACTGTGGAAAAGCCTTCTCCCAGAAATCTAGCCTCATGGTGCATCTAAGAACTCATACAGGGGAGAAGCCCTATGAATGTATACACTGTGGAAAAGCCTTTTCCAGGAAGGATTATCTCACTGTGCATCAAAAAATACATACAACAGAGAAGCCCTATGAATGTATACACTGTGGAAAAGCCTTCTACCAGAAACCTCGCTTCACGGTGCATCTAAGAACTCATACAGGGGAGAAGCCCTATGAATGTATACACTGTGGAAAAGCCTTCTCCAGGAAGGAAAAGCTCACTGTGCATCTAAGGACTCATACAGGGGAGAAACCCTATAAATGTGTACACTGTGGAAAAGCCTTCACCGATAAGTCTGCCCTCATTGGTCATCAAAGAATTCACACAGGGGAGAAACCCTATGAATGTGTACACTGTGGAAAAGCCTTCTACCAGAAACCTAGCCTCACGGTGCATCTAAGAACTCATACAGGGGAGAAGCCCTATGAATGTATACACTGTGGATATACCTTTTCCATAAAGAGTAATCTCACTGTGCATCAAAGAACTCATACATAGAAGAGAGGCCCCATGAATGTGTACACTGTGGAAAACCCTTCTCCGGGAAGGATAAGCTCACTGTGCATCAGAAAACACATGCAACGGTGAAGCTCTATGAATGTATACACTGTGTACAGGCCTACTCCAACAGGTAGAACCTCACTGTCCACCAAAAAATGCATACAGGAGAGAATTCCTCTGAATGTAAACTGTGGAAAAAAACCATCCACAGGAAGTCTCAGCTAACTGTGCATGAAAGATCTCTTACATAACTCAGGCCCTGCCAGGCATGGTGGCACAAACCTTTAATCCTAGCACTTGGGAGGCAGAGGCAGGAGGATCTTTGTGAGTTCAAGGCCAGCCTGGTCTACAGAGTGAGTTCCAGGACACCTGGGGCTACAGGAAACCCTGTCTCGAAAAAGACAAAAAAAAAAAAAAAAAGACAAGCCCTATTAGTGTAAGCAGTATGGACACCCTTCAAGTTGTCTTGAATTATTGAATTTTTTGAAGTTGAAGACTCACCCTAAACATGCAACTTCTAAGACTACTTCCAAAGCCTTAGATGGCTGAGCTCTTCCAGCTTTGTCTGCAACATACATCTCTTTCTTAGGCTGGTACCACTCCATGTATGCAGCTCTCCTTGGCAAATACCTCACAGCTCTGGCATCTCAAATGTCTTCTTTTAGTCTCCACTGCCAACCAGGCTTCACCTTAGCAGCTTCACACAATTGCCTATCAGGGCCTTTTTTATGCAGGGACAACCTTGCTAAATGCTGCCTGGTAGCTCTCAGATTGTGGAGGAAGAACTGATGACCCCTTCACTCTTGCACCTTTCATGTCTCTAAAGCCAGGACCACCTGAATGATACTGACAAGTTTGGCTCCTGCAAGTTTGGGATGAATCCTAGACTACTTCAACCACATTCACAGCTTTTGTCTGCCCTGGACTTGTTGGAGTAGAAAACCCCTTCAGTATTTTCCTTTCAAAAGTTAGAAGCTTAATTGGGTGTGGTCTTGCCCTGAAGGTACTCTTTCCATTGTATTCTGGCAAGTCTCTAGGCTTCTTCTTTATCATTTTAATTTCCTTATCAAAGGAATCCTCTCCTTCAGGGGCCTTGGCTCCAACATTAATTTCCTAGTGAACTTTTCCAACCCAAACTGTACATTCTGCATTTCTTTCTGCCCCATTTGCTCTTTTCACAGTAGATCTGTATAATATTAACCATTAATAGCCATGTCACCATTAGGCTGTCTTTTCTTTTTTTAAATTTTATTAATTTTTGTATGTGTATGAATGTACTGTCTGCATGTAGGTTTGTGCACCTGTGTCATGCAATGCCGCAGAGGTCAGAAGAGGGTCTCAGATTCCTCTGGAACTGGAGTTTTCCTGGAATTGGAGTTACAGATTTTTCTCCGCCACCATGTGGGTGATGGGGATTGAACCCGGTTCCCCTGCAAGAGCAGTCGGTGCTCTTAACCACTAGGCTATCTCTCCAGCCCCACGGCTGTCTTGAAATAATCTCTGTCAAAGAAATTAGTCCATTGCTTTTCAACTTAGCCTCAGGCAAGCATTTGGGCTGTGGGCAAACTCCAGCCAGGCTCTTTGCCAAAATATCTCAGTTTCTGGCTGGAGTGATAGCACAGTGGTTAAGAGTACCAACTGCTCTTGGAGAGGACCCGGGTTCGATTCCCAGCACCCACATGGTGGCTAAGAACCATCTTTAACTCCAGTTCCAGGGGAATGTGACACCCTCTTCTGACCTCCGTGCAATTGCATGACACGGGTGCACCAACCTACATGCAGATACTACACTCATACACATAAAAAATAATTTAAAAAAATCCCAGTTTCTCCTTAAGTCCTTAATATCCCATGGACCTACATTTTTCTCAGGACCACTTTCTTCCAGGCACCTACTAGAAAGGCTCGATAAGTTCTCCTTACAGCATTCCACAGCTTTTCTAGCCCAAAGTTCCAAAGTCTTTCACATTTTTCCAAACACCCACATGGTCAGGTTCTTCACAGCCAACAACCCACTCCCTGGAACCAATTACAGTATTAGTCAATTTTCTGTTGCTGTGATAAAACCACCATGACCAAGGGAACTTATACAAGGAAGAGTTTGTTTGAGTTTCCAATTGATGGTCCAGGAAATCTGAGTCCATTGTGGTGGGGAAGCATGGTGGCAGGAGCTGGAGCAGAACACCAAGGTTCACATCAAGTGGGCACAGGAAGCAGAGAGAGAGATTGGAGACTGGCAAGGCTTTTTGAACTCTCTAAGCCTCCCCCCAGCGATGTACTTCCTCCAGCATAGCCACTCCTTCTGAGACCTCCAGAAACAGCACCAGCAGCTGGGGACAAAACGTCTGAATACGTGAAGCCTATGGGAGACATTCTCATTCAAGCCACCACACCTACTTTCTCACTGTGCTTCATCTTATTAGCTGGGGCTGCAGAGAGACCCTGTCTCAAAAAGACCAAAACATAAAATAAAATAAAATAATAGTTTCCTCCCAAAAATTCTTTTTTTTTTTTTTTTGGTCTTTTTGAGACAGGGTCTCCCTGTAGTTCCAGCTGTCCTGGAACTCACTCTGTAGAGCAGGCTGGCCTTGAACTCACAAAGATCCGCCTGCCTCTGCCTCCCAAGTGCTAGGATTAAAGGTGTGCGCCA
>VZQC01012652.1:2124876-2144331 GCA_009823505.1 Rhizomys pruinosus
TTTTTTTTTTTGGTCTTTTTCGAGACAGGGTTTCCCTGTAGCCCCAGCTGTCCTGGAACTCACTCTGTAGACCAGGCTGGCCTTGAACTCACAAAGATCCACCTGCCTCTGCCTCCCAAGTGCTAGGGTGGTCACTCTTTATATATGAACCTCCTTCCTGCTAGTTGATAAGGAAAGGGGGTCATGACCTTGGAGACTGCACGGGCTTAGGATCAGGGTATTAATGTAGACCAACTAGACAGGTGGTTGGGTAAAGACTGAAACTGAAGAAGGCTCTCATAGGAGTTTCTTAGCAGTGTGCATGTTGGAACGTAGAGATAAGACAGCTGCTATGTAATCGCCTATAACTGTAGAACATAAAGAACGTTCGCAGGTGCACACTAACATGTTTAGCAGTGTTGTCTTTTTTTTTCCCAGTGTCCCTCTTAGGGAGAATGATTCACCTGAAATGATCTGTCATTGCCCAGTTCACATAATGCACAAAGGGTCAGGCACACAGTTGATGCTGCATTGGACTGTGTCCATGAACACTCAGAAGGGGGTTGTTTGGCAATCTACTTGTATTTCTCAATTACTGAAATTTGTGATTGGTACATGTAGTCCAGTTAAGAAAGGGACCATGTTAGCTGGGCATGGTGGCACATGCCTTTAGTCCTAGCACTTGGGAGGCAGAGGCAGATGTATCTTTGTGAGTTCAAGGCCAGCCTGGTCTACAAAGTGAGTTCCAGGACAGCTGGGGCTACAGGGAGACCCTGTCTCAAAAAGACCAAAAAAAGAAGAAGGGACCATGTTGAGCCAGGCGTGGAGATGCACGCCTTTAATCCTAGCACTTGGGAGGCAGAGGCAGGTGGATCTTTGTGAGTTCAAGGCCAGCCTGGTCTACAGAGTGATTTCCAGGACACCTGGGGCTACCAGGAGATGCTGTCTCAAAAAGACAAAAAAAGGGGGGGGGGAGCATGCACCAGAGATTTAGTGTCTAGATTTTCATGTAGATTTATCACTTAGAAATGCTCCCTTCCTCACAGTACCCACCATTTGAGGGGGCATTGTGTAATTCATGAACTGAGCAATAGACATAAAGAAGATCTAAGTATGACTTGAGACAAAGCTTTATAGCTCACTGTGCAGTTACATAGGGATACACTCCATCACAGTGGGGAGGGCCCTGCAAAAAGCAGGGAAGCAGGGCAACAAAAGCAGATGACTTTATGTTCACAGAGGAAGGAGAAAGATAGAATAAAGACAGAGCGATGGTGGGGAATAAAATCTTAGAGCCCACCCACAATGATGCACTTCCTCCCACAAGTTGCCATTTTTTTTTTATTTCTGTATGTGTATGAATGTACTGTCTGCATGCAGGTCTGTGCACCCGTGTCGCGCAATGCCACGGAGGTCAGAAGAGGGTGTCGGATTCCCCTGGAACTGGCGTTCTCCTGGAATTGGAGTTTCAGACGGTTCTCAGACGCCATGTGGGTGCTGGGGATCGAACCCGGGGGTCCTCTGTAAGAGCGGTCGGCGCTCTTAACCGCTAGGCTATCTCTCCAGCCCAAGTTGCCATTTTTTAAATGTTCCATAATTTCATCAAACAGTACCATTAACGGGACGAACTGTTCAAATACAGGAGCATATGAGGGATGCTTCTCAGTCAAACCTCTACAGGGCATACAGCATTTNGTTAGGAGATGTTATAAACCACACGAAGACCCTGCCATGCTTAACAGAAGAAAATGTAAATCATGAATTAACATACCATCCAAACATCTGTGTCTATACCAAAGAAACCTACCATAACAATTAGTACTGTTTAAATACCTATATATCTAATTGTGTGTGCTTCATTAGTAGGATCGAACGGCTATATATTATACTGTTTAATACCTAAATATCTAAGTGCATGTGCTTCATTAGTAGGATCGAAAGGTTATGCCTGGACAAGCTGGCAGCCCATGAAAGAAAACAGCCAGAACTGACTAGAGACCAAGACATTAGCTCCAGAGAAAGTAGACTGTTTTACTTCTCATCCACCTGTGCCCCTTTTCTAAGCCTAGGGAACAATCTGCGGAAGAGGGGGCGTGGTAGAATGTAAGGGCTTTGATTGGGGTTAATGGTGAAGCTACAACAATATAGACTGGACACTCATTTGATCAACTTGATCGAACATACAAGCCCCCCGTGCTGGATGGTGGGACCCATGAGCTGTGTGGGTTTGGGCACAACTGCTTGCAAATTGGTTTTACATGAAAGATGCTTGTACTCACAAATTATCACTCATTGTTAAAAAAATGAAACAAAACAAAACAAAAAAAAGCAGAGAAAGATGCAGAAAACTTACGGCAGAATGCATGATCTGGGATGGGTAGAGGTGGGGTGGGGGGAAGGGAAGGGGATATATGCCTGAACTGAATTGGAAAATGATGTATGAAATACACAAAGCATCAATAAAAAAAAAAGAAAGTGGATATGGGGGGTCTGGAGAGATGGCCTAGTGGTAAAGAGCGCGGACTGTTCTTGCAGAGGACCCGGGTTCGATCCCCAGCACCCACCTGGCAACAGAGAACCGTCTGAAACTCCAATTCCAGGAGAACTCCAGTTCCAGGGGAGCCAGACACCTTCTTCTGACCTTCGCAGCATCGCACGGCATGGGTGCACAAACCTACATGCAGACAGTACATTCATACACATACAAAAATAAATAAAATTACAAAAAGAAAAAAGAAAGTGGATATGGGAAGAAGTCAAGGCACGTTCTTCAAGAAGCCCATGTTCAGTTTCATGAATTAAATATAATGGGCTTATTAAGATCTCAGAATGGGGGTCAGGTTGTAGCAACAAAATTTCAAAGATAAGATGAGCTTAGTTATGATGTACGTTGTCCAAGCGATGGAAAAACAATGTGTATACTGGCATGTCCTGAAGTAAACTTTTTGTTGCTGCTTTACCAATTATGTTTTTCCAGGGACCAAATACTTAGGAAATCCACTGAGTTTTTATTTGACCTGTATGAGGTGAGAATCTCTAGATCAAATGACAGAATTTCTACTTTAGAGGATGAGGGAATCCAGTCCATGCAACCAGTTCAGAGACAAAGCCAGTTTATAAAAACCAGTCTCCTTGAGTGAAGAAAAGGTAGGATTCTTTTGAGCACAGCCTTTGTAAATGTTCCAAAGATTTATAATGTTACCTGTTCACCTAGCCTTCCCAAAAGGGACCTATGACATTCAATTAGGAGAACTACATTGGGGCCAAGAAGTGTGACAGTAGTCTCATGCTCATGGTGGTCACCGCTCTTACCGTGTTCCCCACCATCCTGAAGCAGCTGTCTTGATAGAATGGTGGAGTGTCATTTGAAAGAAATGTTTATGTTGACATTTAGGTGGCAATCGCCCCGAGTGCTGAGGCAAGATCCTCTAGAATACAGTATGTGCTTTCATCAGTGTGCAGTATATGGTGCTGTTTCTCCTATGGGCAGGATTCATGGGACCAGGGATCCAGGGGTGGAAGTAGGAATGGTTCCACTCACTAACACCACTAGTGACCCATAGGAAAATTTTTATTTCCTGAACCTTCAACTTAGTACTGTCCTGGTTAGAAATTTTGATTCCAGGAAAGGGGGGATTCTTCTGCCTGGAGACACGACAAATATTGCCATGAACTGAAAGTTAAGACTCCCCCAACCCCCACATTACCCTTAAGGCTCCTGATGCCCTAAGTCAACAGATAACAAAGAATAAGAGTCAGGGTTGATGTATCAAAACTACTAAAGAAAACTGATCTGTTTCTACACAGTGGGGGTAAGATGAGTATGTCTGGAAGGCAGAAGACTCCATAGGGCATCTTTTGCTGTTAACAAGTCCTGTGATTAAGGTAAATGGGAAACGGCAACAAATCCATCTATGTAGGATAAGCAATGGCCCAGACCCTTCTGGGATGGAAATTTGGGTGTCTCTTCTAGGGGAAGAGCCAAGCCCTGCAACTTGCTCTACAGGGTGGAGGAAACAGAGAAATACCAAATAGGTATTAGGTGAAGGCAGTTATAAATTGTAGCTGAGGTCACATTGCCAGATGTAGAAAGGAGAATTTTAATTGACATTCATGTTACTGTCATATATTGTTATGCATCTGCTTGTGTATATATCCACATATATTAAGCAGCTTCTTCAGATACCAATGTAGTCAGTCTGCAGACTGGCTACCTCCAGAAATTTTTCATGCTTTCCGCATCAGATTTGGGCAGCTGAGACACACAGCCTTCTGGACTGAGGAACTATCAGACCTCAGGCTCTTCAATGTGATGCATCCATTGTTAGACTACTCAGATTCTACTCTATAAGATTGTTTCTGGTATGTATTCATATTTTAGAGTAATATAAAATTAAACAAGGAAAATGTGAATTCCTAAACATAAAAAAGACTGAGAGAAAGATGCAAGATACTTATGGCAGAATGCATGATCTGGGGTGGGGTGGGGGAAAGGAAATGGGAATATGTCTAAATTGAACTGAAAAATGATGTCTGAAATACACAAAACATCAATAAATGTATTATATTAAAAAAAGATTTCTTCTGAAAAAAAACTTTTTTTTTGTCTTTTCGAGACAGGGTCTCCCTGTAGCCCCAGCTGTCCTTGAACTCACTCTGTAGACCAGGCTGGCCTTGAACTCACAAAGATCTGCCTGCATCTGCCTCCCAAGTGCTAGGATTAAAGGCGTGCACCACCATGCTCCGCTCGGCTCTGAAAATTCTTAAAGCAGTACTTTACACACAGGATTAAGAAAGACATATTTGGGGCTAGAGAGATGTCTCAGTGGTTAAAAGCATGGTTTGAATCCCAGTACACACATGGCTGCTAACAACCATTCCTAATTCCAGTTCCAGGGGATTTGACCCCTTCTCACTCTTCCATGGAGACTGGAGGACATCATCACCTTGTACACATGGAAGCATAACATTTATAAATATAAAAATTAGAAGCCCAGTCTTGTGGTGAACTTCTTTAATCCCAACCCTCAGAAGGCAGAAACAGGTACTTCTTTGTAAGTTCAAGCCAGGTGGTTTATGTAGTGAGTTCCAGGCCAGCTAGAGCTACAACAGGGAGAACCTGTCTTAAAAAATAACAAAACAGGCCGGGCATAGTGGCGCAAGCCTTTAATCCTAGCACTTGGTAAGCAAAGGCAGGCGGATCTTTGTGAGTTCAAGGCCAGCCTGGTCTACGGAGTGAGTTCCTCTACAGCTGGGGCTACAGGGAGACCCTGTCTCGAAAAGACCAAAAAATAAAAAAATAAAAAGAAAGCAGATAGAGGTTGGGTTTGATAGTTCATATCCTAGATGCTCTCCATTTCTCACCTCAGCTTTCTGTGATGAAATGTATTCTCTTTGCTTCCTGACTGCCAGACCTCTGACTCCTTATACAATCCCTTCCATACCAAGATGGACTCTATTCCTCTCAAACTTTAAGCCTAAATGGTTTAGTCTCTAAGTCCCAGGAAATAAATGAAATATAGTAGAAAACATTTGGGAGCTGAAGAGATTGTTCTGTGGTTAAGAGCATTGGCTGCCTGCCATACCACTCCTGGGTATATACCCACAAGACTCATCCTACCACAGAGATACATGCGCAGCCATGTTTATTGCAGTTCTCTTCACAATAGAAAAGAGCTGGAACCAACCCAAGTGCCCCCCCAACTGATGGGTGGATAGAGAAAATGTGGCACATCTACACAATGGAGTACTATGCAGCGGTAAAGAAAGATGACATCATGAGCTTTGCAGGTAAATGGATGGAGCTAGAAGATATCATGCTGAGTGAAGTAACACAGTCCTAGTAAAACAAACAATGAATGGTATCCCTCATCTGTGGTGTGGAGAGTGGGCATTGGCGAAAATGCCGCTTTGGACCCTGGCCAGGTCTTATGACTATTGCCTGATTGTTGCCTGACTGCCCAGCTCATTCCCCAGCCAATAAGAGAATACCAAACCTGAACCCTCATTAGCATGTCCGCTGACTTCCGTATATTGTGCATACCGCTTACAGACCAACGAGAGACTGCCATGGCGCTCAACCCCTAGCAGGAGGTGGGGTTGAGAGAGGGTATATTAGTAGGGGACACTGGAAGGGAGAGAGAGTTGATGTATGAGTTGCCTGAATAAACGGCGTTTGGAAGAACAAGAGTGTGTCCTCTCCTTTTTCCTGCTGGCAGGGAACAGAGAGCAACGAGGAGAGTGGCAAGTGGTGGCCCCTACGGGGAACTTCCGTCGGTGCAAGCATGGTTCAGAACCAGACACAGGCAGGTGGGCTAGCTGGTAAGTTCCCAGGTAAGGTGGGACTATAAGGTTCTCGGGAGTAGAGACCATGGGGAATTCAAATTCAATGTGGCCATTGCATGATGCCTTAAAGAAACTGCTGAAAGTTAAAGGAATTGGCATAAAGACCCAAACTTTAGATGAGTTCTTAGGAGCAGTAGATGAGATCGCGCCCTGGTTTCTTGTGACTGGAAACCTCATGCCACATTGCTGGAGAAAGTTGGGAGGGGACCTAATGTTTGCTGAGGAACAAGGAATTCTGCAGAGAGGTGTAATTCCGATTTGGAAATTAATAAGAAATTGCTTGGGTGATGAAGGGAGCTGCACAACAGAAATAAAAAAAGGGGAAAAACTTCTACAGCAGCTAAAAGAGGAACAGGCGCCACCCAAGGGGGTTGAGGATGAAGAGCAGGATATGTCAGCTGATGAGTTGGAGAGTTTGGTAGAAAGCATGGAGCAAGTGAAGGTTAACATACAGCCGGCAGGCCCGGGACCTCCGCTACAGCCGACGGCCCCGGGGCCCCCTCCGCCTTTTGCGGTACCTGGCACTTCGTTTCATCCGGAGTGCTGGAGGGAGGTAGCCGCTCAAAATCCAGCCCTATGTTTTCCGGTCTTCCAAAACCAACAGGACGATAACCGTTATCATGAGCCACTCGATTTTAAAATCATTAAAAAAATTTGTGGCAAGAATGGTGGAGGCAGCAGGAAAAGTATTTGGTGACCCTGACACTGCCATGCCGCTTGTTAAACAATTGGTATTTGAACAATGTACAAAGGAGTGTAGGCAGGCAATAAACCCTTACAAAAATAAAGGCTTTGAAGTGTGGATGAAGGTCTGTCGGGAATTTGGCGGCCCTCTTACCAATTCTGGCCTAGCGGCTGCAGTCACGCAAATGACAAAAGGGCAGATGGGAATGGGGCGGCGAGGGTGCTTAAACAAATGGTAATTATGGGGCCCGTGCAGCGGGGGCTTCCTCTGCCCTCAGCAATTCCAAGACGCTGGCCCATTATAATTATAGATAAAAGATTGCTTCTTTTCCATTCCCCTTCACTCTCAAGACACGGTAAGATTTGCTGTCACTGTCCCCTCTATAGTCATAACAGTGTTTCAGACCTTTAATGCTCCTTTCACCCGAGTGGTTCAAGATGTGGAAGTGTGGGATACTCGTGATGATGGTGCCATGGCCCATGGCGATGACGGAAGAGCTTCGTTGGGGGCTGATGACAGTGTTCGCTAAACCTATCCCGGTCACCCAATCAGCGCAAGTATTCCCCCGCCTTTTTGTCACTCAATTAAAGGGTTGATTTTGTGCAGGATCAGCTCGACGTGCTTATACAGATAGCACAGTTGGGGAGTGAATGGAGACATTCTGGGCTCTACATTACCTCTGTACCTTTTCAGAATCTGAGCCATGCAGCTAATCTATCACGCAGTCTCTCATATCATTTAACAAGAAACTGGTCCGGTGAACTCGACTCTCTATTGGAAGAACTCCGCTCATCCATCGTGCACATCGATTCTACACGAGTAGACTTGTTCATGTCGGAGGGTTTTATCTCTTGGATGTCGAAGGCGGTGTCTCACCTACAGCAGTGGGCTGGAATAGCGGGTTTGGGTTGCAGTATAATCCTGCGCGGGTCATTGTGTCTGTGGTGTCTGATGCGCATGCGGAACAATCAGCGCAGAGAAAGAGCGTTCTTCGTGCAGGCTCTTGCCGCTATTGAACTGGGCAGTTCACCTCAAGTTTGGCTTGGCATGCTAGAGAAGTAGTCAAAGACGGGTAAGACCCACTGCATGTATTACCAACCTAAGACAGGGAACAAACCTATGCTGTTTGTTTAACCCCATGATGGGTAAGGAATACCTCTGCAGGGGCAACCTAAGACAGGCATTCTCTCTGCCATATTATAAAGAAAGAGATGTGGAGAGCAGGCGTTGGCCAAAATGGCGCTTTGGACCCTGGCCAGGTCTTATGACTATTGCCTGATTGTTGCCTGACTGCTCAGCTCATTCCCCAGCCAATAAGAGAACGCTAAACCTGAACCCTCATTAGCATGTCCGCTGACTTCCGTATATTGTGCATACCACTTACAGACCAATGAGAGACTGCCACGGCGCTTGCCCCCTAGCAGGAGGCGGGGTTGAGAGAGGGTATATTAGTAGGGGACACTGGAAGGGAGAGAGAGAGTTGATGTATGAGTTGCCTGAATAAACGGCGTCTGGAAGAACAAGAGTGTGTCCTCTCCTTTTCCTGCTGGCCGGGAACAGAGAGCGACGAGGAGAGCAGCACTGTGGATGCTTGTGCCAATTACCTAATTGTATGGCAAACTGAGCAATGTCAATGTGATCTGAAAACAACTGTGCTCTTATATTGTGAATCCCTTAAAAAATAAATAAAAAAATAAAGTCCTAGATGGGAAAAAAAGAGCACTGGCTGCTCTTACAGATGACCCACATTCAATTCCTAGCATCCACAGGATGCTACTCTACTTCCAGGGGACTCTATTGCCCTCTTCTGTCCTCCACAGCCATTGTGCTGCACTGCTGTACTTACAGACATGCAGGCAATACACTCACACAGGTGAAATAAAACAAATAAATTTTAAAAAGAGTAGCAAGTGTGTATAGGGGTTATCCTATGGTCCTGGCATTACTCTGTTAGTGGCTAGGTGGGTCAAATAACTTTAGAGGGACAACTCCTATATCAACATACTTTGCAAGAGGCCTTTCCCTTTGTTTCAGTAAAGTTTGGGTTTTTTTTGTTTGATTTAAAAAAAATTGAGCATGCCTAGAGATAGTCTTATTCCCCACCTTTATGATGTAAGCTGGGCATGTTCGAAAGTGTTTCTGTAAGCCATTTTAACCTTCTGAATAAGTGCTAAGTATGAAGACTAGGTCTTCCAGATTTCCTCTTGAATTATGACCCTAAAGTGAGCATGCTCAGAAGTGCACTCCCTTACTGAGCATGCTCAGGAGTGTGTGTCTCTAAAGGCTTTCCTATATGGATGTATATGTTTAGGCTCTCCTTATCACAGCCTCAAGTGGCCCCTGTTGAAGGAGGACATCACTCTAGAAATAAGTCCCATGTTCCCTCTACCTGCAGCAGAAATAAATTTGTCTTCACACTCATCTCTTGGCTCTGCTTGGTTTTGACTTTGTGAACTCACTGTGTAGGTTATACAACCATCAATGTCCATTAACTCATCTAATCCTTACAAGAACCTGTAAGATATGTGCTGTTCTTATCATCATACTTTAGGAATAAAGAAACTGCAGGAGTAATGTGTACAAAGCTACAGGTCACAGTCACAACCGGGGGCTGAATTTGAACTCAGACCCCTAGATCTCCCAAGACTATATACTTTTTTGTAATTTTTATTTATTTATTTTATATGTGTGTGAGTGTCATATAGGACAGAAGAGGGCTTCAGATCCCCTGGAACTGGAGTTAAGGAAAGTTGTTAGCTGCCATATGGGTACTGGGATTTGAACTCTGGTCTTCTGCAAGAACAGCTAGTGCTCTTTAACCACTAAGCTATACCTCCAACCCCCAAGACTGTTCCCTAACCACTTTAACACCCTCCATCAACAGAGCAGAAAGATATAATTCATATAATGCAGGCACAAAGTTCATGTAAGTGGTAAAACCTCCTATCTTCTAATTTTAGTTTTCAAATTAGTGAGATGTCTTTTGTGCACTAAACATAAGGGTAATTCAATTTCTTTATTTTTTCTTTCTTTATTTCTTAAGGGATAATTTATTTTTAAGGGGTAATTCAATTTCTAAACAGAGGTATTTATATAGAGGGCAACTTGTGTGAGCCCCAAACCATGAAATACTTTAGGTTGAGAAATGGCACCATTGAGAAGCTATTTAGGATGGAGTTTTATTTAGTCACACGCAATATGCACAGTATAGGGACATACATTTGAACATAGAGAGTAGAGTCATTTTTTTCCCAAAGCTGAATAGAAACAAAAACCAGGGCTCCGTAGACACACCCTGAATCCAGCACCTGCTTCCTGGATGCCTTGAACATTATGATCCTGTCTTTCCTGTGGATTTGCTTTCATCACTCTGGATTCCTGTGAATCTGGCCTATCCTAACCAGTCCTTCACAATCTAGTCTAAGGGTGGTTGTTAGTGTGTGGGAATTCATTCATGAGACTCCTTGGCAAAGCCATGCTTTCTCCAATCATGGCTGGCTCCGTCCGTGGTTGCTGCACACTCAGCAGGGAAGTGCACAGATGAGCTTTCCGAATCATCTCGAAAGGCTTTCAGTTCCTTCTTTTTGCTTTTTTGGGTGCCTATTGTCTTCCTAGTAATGGTTAAGAAGGTGCCAGTTTCTCACTTCTTTTGCTTTCTCCAGAAGGCGTCTGGCCCAGCAGTTCACCTGGGAGTGGGTCTTAACTTCCCATGCGTATATAATAACTAGGCTTGTTTTCTTCCAGACTACAAGAATCTATTCAAGCCAAATCAAGTCTTTAGCTTATTATGATGTCATACTATACTTTAAATGATAAATTAATATCCATGGAAACCCAAGAGCAGGGGTTAATGTTAACTCTTTTCTTAAAACAGTTTTGTTGAATATGTTTTGAAATCAAAATATAGCATTAAAACTATATAGACTTAGTTGTCATTTAAGCTAATTAAGATTTCTAAAGTTGCCTTAATCATTACATTATTAAATATCAGACTATTTTTCCTTAAAGAATTATAGAGGTAAGTTCTGAAGTCTCTGGTCACAAAACCTTCATCAATTAATCAATCAATCAATCAATCAGTCAGTCACTATGTAACATTGTTACCAGTATCTTTCTTTTTGGTGAAAGTACTTAATACCAACCCTCTTAGAATTATTCAAGCATACACTACAGAATTATTCATTATGGCTACCATGTTGTAGATTAGATTCTCAGGGTTTACTTATTTTGGGTAACTAACATTTTGTAGCTTTTATCAATAATTTCTCAGTTCCTGCTTCTACTGTATAAAGCCATCCTCATATAGCCTTGTTTTATTTATGTTTTGTTATAAAAACACCATATTCTTATTCAGTACATTGTTACTTCATTAGCATAAAATTCATAGCTAAGAGTTTGTACTTTGTACATGAGTAGTTTAGGAATTGAGTTGATGTATATTTTAATGTAATTAAAAAAGATTTGTTCTTTCTCATAAATCTTAGAACTGAGAGAAATAGAGACATATACTTTATGCTATATCTACAGTGATAAAAATCAAGTGATATTTTCTTTACTGACCAGTTACCCCCTTTGGCTTACGTATAAGGATTTGTTGTTAGGAACCACAAATGAGGGATAACATATGTTGTTTATTTTCCTGAGACTCTTACTTCACTTAACATAACAGCTTCCAGTTCCATCCATTTGCCTACATATTTCATGATGTCTTTAACCACTGCATAGAACTCCATTGTATAAATATACCTCATCTTAAATGCACAAAGCTTCAATAAAAAATTGGCTTAAAAAATATACCTCATCTTCATTATCCACTCATCAGTTGAGGGACACCTGGGCTGCTTCCAGCTCTTCACTATTGTGAAAAGAGCAGAAATAAATATGGTTGTGCACATATCTCTTTTATAGAATGAATCCTTTGGGTATGTACCTAGGAGTGGTGTAATTGGGTTAAGTGGTAGGTTCATTTTGAATCTTTTAAGAGTTCTCTGCACTGCTTTCCTTAGGGGTTGCACAAGTTTGCAATCCCACCAACAGTGAATAAGTATTCCCCTTTCCCCACACCCTCTCCAGCATTTGGTATCATTTGTTATCTTGATCATAGCCAGTCTTACTGGGGTAAGATGAAACCTTAAAGTGGTTTTAATTTACATTTCCTTAATTACTAACAATGTATAACACTTTTTATGATGTTTCTTGGACATCTTTACTTATTCTCTTGAGAAGCCTCTGTTCAGATCTTTAGCCCATCTTTTAATTGGGTCATTAGTTTTCTTGGTCCTTTGTTTTTTGAGTAATTTATATACTCTGGATGTTAGTTAAACCTCTGAAAGATGTGTCACTGGTGAAGATTTCCTTCCACTCTGTGGGTTTTCTCTTTACTTCTTTGGTTGTTTCTTTTGCTGTACAGAGCTTTTTAGTTTAATGAGGTCCCACTTGTTGATTGTTGGCCTTAGTTCCTGGGAAACTGATGTCTGATTTAGAAAGTCTTTTCCTATACCTACATCTTGTAGGTTACTGTCAATATATTCCTCTAACATTTCCAGAGTTTCAGGTTTAACATTGATGTTTTTAATCCATTTAGAATTGTCTTTTGTATAAGGTAAAAGGAAGGGGTTTAATTTCATTTTTCTACAGAAGGTGATCCAGTTTTGCCAGCACCATTTGCTGAAGATGTTGTCTTTCCTCCATTAAGTGTTCTAGGCTCTTTTGTCAAATATCAGGTGGCTGAAATTGTATGCACTCATGTTTGGATCTTAAATTTTATTCCATTGATCTATGGGTCTATTTTTATGCCAGTACCATTAATGTTAACTCTTGACCTCAGGATGCTGGAACTTAGAGGGGTTTCCAGATTCAAGGGCTTCCAGGCCTTCAGTAGGCGAATCTTTCTCTTTCTTTCTTTCTTTCTTTCTTTCTTTCTTTCTTTCTTTCTTTCTTTCTTTCTTTCTTTCTTTCTTTCTTTCCTTCCTTCCTTCCTTCCTTCCTTCCTTCCTTCCTTCCTTCCTTCCTTCCTTCCTTCCTTTCTTTCTTTCTTTCTTTCTTTCTTTCTTTCTTTCTTTCTTTCTTTCTTCTATGATTAAGTGGCACAGCACATCGTCTGCTGGTCCTGGAAGCAACTGATGGCAGTTTGTTTGTTTCAAGTTCAGGGTCTGGAGACTGAATGTGGTCTAGCCCATTTCTCAGTATGGGTTGGAAGTCTTTGACCAGCCTGAGGGTGCCTGCCGTTGGTTTGGCTTCCTCAACCAGGACCAACCATCTGTTAACAATGAAGGTGGAGCACTGGTACCACATGTGGCTTCCTGGGCCTGTTCCTTCAGTAGAAAATGTGGGTAGGGTGGATCCCCAGAGAGGAGGCTGTGGGAGGGCTGCCACAGTGCTGACCTTTTCATAATAATCATCTTGTGAGATGCTGATGAGTTAGCCAAGTCCCCGACAAAGCCACATACATGTCTCCTTAACATTTGCATGTCTCAAACATGAAATGAATTTCACTATTTCTTTGTGATATATTTTATTTAAAAATCATTATTTCCCTTGGTGAGTCTTGCTACTATGTTCCTGTCTCTCTGTCAGCTGAGATCTCTTAGCAGTCAGCAGGCACAGTCAGCACAATGCCAGCCAAAGCCATCTATACAGAGGTCATTGTGGCATCTAAACCAAGGCTGTCTGGCTGCCATCAGCCATTTGAGGTTTAGTTGTGATCCAGTTGCTTAGAAATCTGTGGATTTCGGGCTGTAGAGGTGGATCAGCAGTTAAAATTATGGGCTGCTCTTGCAGAGGTCCCAGGTTTGGTTCCCAGCACCCAAATGACAGCTAACAACTGTCTGTGACTCCAGTTCCAGGGGATCTGATGCCCTCTTCTGACCTCTGTGGACATTGCACAACATGGGTGCACTTATATACCTTCATACACATAAAAAATAAAAATAATAAATAAAATATTAAAAATGAACCTGTGGGTTTGTTACCATCATTGACTGATCATTGACAGTGCTGTGGCTGACAGCTTGAAACAGGTAGAACAGACATCTATAAGACTTTAGATGATGGCCAAACACATCATGGCCCTGACACTGGTGATTTCTCTTTTGAGGACTGCTCCACTTCCACCCAGAGTTCCTGAAAAACAGGTCACCTATGTGGGGACTTCGATTGGGGTCTGAATGTGAAGGAGCAGGCACTGAGGTCAAAGTCCCTGTGTGTGGCTGCGATGAGGGGAGGCTGTGGAGATCTTCACTGGGGGAGACTGACAAAGGCAGACTGTGTAACACAGTAGGCTGGCATTTCAATTCTTATGAGCAAAACTCCCTAGACAAAGCCCCACCCTCCAGTTCAAGGCAACTGTGCTGAGCCAAGTCATTCTACAAGGCTGGAAGAGTGATAGGCCACAGTCTTTTTCTGAGCACCCAGCAGAAAGTACTCTCTCTTGTCACTGCAGGCTCACAGAAATTGAGCTGAGGTTTTCCTATGACCCATGATGGTCAGTTTCTACTCTGTGTTTTGAAATCCCCTGTCTGGGGCTGGAGAGATGGCTCAGTGGTTAAGAGCACTGCTGCTCTTGCAGAGCACCAGAGTTCTGTCTCTACCAGCACTCAATTTGTATGGCTTTCAAATGCCTGTACCTCTAGCTTCAGGGGATTTGAAACCCTCTCTGGCCTCTATAGGCACCTCTGGCCTCTATAGACACACAGGTGTACACATACACACACACACACAAACATACACACAAACACACACTTAAAAATAAATAAACATTTAAAAATCTTCATCACGAAATAAAATACAAAGATACCAAAAAGGGAGAGAGAGAGTCTCACTGAGTCTACTTTACCTTCCCATAGAAATTTCTCTCAGGACATGATCAACATCTGATTCATCCTGTTGTTTCTGCCTTGGCTTGGAACATGCCAAGAATTTGACAAATATTTGTTGGATGCATGAGAATAAGAACCTAAATAGCCTTTGAGTCACCAAGTTGACCACTCACTCACATCATCCTCTGTTCAGAGGTATAATGTGACTGACTCAGGAGAAATGCATTCTTTAGAATCATTGTCAATGGAACGTAATTTCTGAATCATATTTATTTGAGGTTTTGTGTGTCTCTAATATAGGAGCTTGGAAAAATCATCAGTGTCTTATAATAAATATGTGGAACCTACATTGATGATTGACAGAACAAAGAGGGACTTCCAGGGAACCAGTCATGAAGATTCTTTGGAGAGAGGTGGGGAGCAAGAAGAAGGAAAAGCAGGCCCTGTTATCAGTACTTTACACTCTCCACTTGTTTCAAACTCACAGAGCCCCCAGGAAGGGGCTCCCCTCCCACTTTACACATGAATCTAGCATGATCTGACCTAATCCAGAATTTCTATGGATCCTTGGGATTTTCTTCTATTCAGGTCTTCATTTTCAGGAAGCCTAATAGAGAAAGAAAGGGCCAGACAGCACATCCTGCTCAGCTGTCCAAGTGAGCGCTACAACAGGCACTGCATCTGCTCTGGCCGACCCATTTCCCCACTTACATAAGATGAAGCACTCTGCTTAGAGCCTGCTACTTCAACATCTATATTTATATTTAATTATTTTATATTTGTGTGTGTGTGTGTGTGTGTGTGTGTGTGTAGAGAGAGAGAGAGAGAGAGAGAGAGAGAGCAGAGGTCAAACTTGACTGTTCCCCTGGAGCCCTCCACATCCTTTCAGAGACAGGATGTCACACTGGGAATTGGAAATAACCCATCAGTATAAGGTGGCTGGCCAAGAAGCCCCAGGGATCAACATGCCTGCCAGCCCAGTGCTAGAATTACAGGCATGAGTACTCTAAAACCTCCAGTGTTGTTTGCTTAAAAAAATCCCACTTCCCAGGAAGGTCCCTTGATATACACCCTAACTTTCTTGTCATTTTGGGTTGACAAATTGGACACTGTATCAGTAGATCCTGAAGACCACCCATAAGACAAAGAAGCTAAACCATTGGGAGAAACTCTGGATTCATATTAATAGAGTGGAAGAAATTCTCTTCTACAAGAACGTAGGAATGATATGTCAAAATTTCCACAGAAGACCAATAAATACCCAGTTCTCTGGAGATCATTTTTACCAAAATTTGGCCCAGGGAATAAGTGATCTGGAACCCAGAATTCAGCTTAAGCACCTGACACAGCTCCAAGTTTATACCTATCTGTTCATGTCTGGAAAAGAGGGTATGGCTGGTGATCCATAAATTGTGGAATGAAAGAATGGATAAATGAATGACTAGAAGAGTCTAGAAAAGTACCAAATAAGGATGACAAAAGTAATGGCCATTTAAATAAAAACTGTGGTGTTCTAATATTCTAATTATAAATCTACAACAATTGGAAAAAAAATGGGTGACTTTTCAGGGCCAAAATATCCCTCCAGCGCCTAAATATATTTTTAAAGATTTTTTTTCTTTTTTTTACATTGAGGGAAGGGGGGGCTAAAATGTTCCCCCATTGAATTCATGTGTGTGTGTGAGTGTGTGTGTGTCTGTGTGTGTCTTTTTGAGACAGGGTCTTCTGTCCCAGGACTTGGGAAACAGGGCCAGCCAGTCCTTGGCCACCCTGCTCAGGATGAAGTCATGTCACCTGGGTGGACCTCAGAGGACAACTTGAATTCACGTCTCTCCTACCATATCATAGGGTGTCTCCTGGATTGAGCTCAGGTCATCAGGCTTGAGGGTGACAGCCTTTCCCTGCTGAGCTACCTCACCTGCTGCTCAGGATTTATTTATTTTCTTTTTCTTTTTCTTAAGCACTTATTTTTCCTGCCTGTATTAGTCAGGGTTCTCTAAAGAAACAGAAGTAACAGGAAGAATATATATAGCTATATACAATTTATTGATTTGCTCACATGACAGAGTTCAAGGAGTCCAACAGAAACTGCACCACACTTGAAAGGCCAAGAGAATCCAGGGAACTGCTCAGTCCACAAGGCTGGATGTCTCAGTAGTCCCAATCTAGTGCTGAAGGCCCGAATGGATTCCAGGAGATCTGCCGGTCTCAATACACACTGGGATCTGAAAGGTTGATCACTGCAGCAAGACAAACTCACCAGATGAGAGTGGCAAGCCGCAGGAGAAAAGGGACCAGCTCCTTCTGCCGTGGCCTTTTATATTGCCTGCCAGCAGAAGGTAACGCCCACATTTGGGGTGGGCCATCCGGGTTGAGGTGGTCCAATCCAAACATCCCTTTTCTCTTATTTGTTCCTTAGTCCAGTCAAGTTGACACCCAGGATTAACCCTCACAAGTCCACCCCTTGTCAACTTGACACCTAATAAATAGCCTCTCCTTATGTTATGCTTAAATGTCAATTGCAAACAATGGCAAGGTCATAATTCCACCTAACATGTTATAAGTGTCTCATGTGCAATAGCAAAGCATTATATCTTAGAGTAGGTGGTAATGTCCTTGAGGAACACTTAGTCCTTCAGTATCTAATAACCTAAATATGACAACACTTAACACTTATCTCAGTTGCACATTCAAAAGGGAACATGTATTCATAGTTTTTAATGAAGTTAATGGTGTGTGTGTGTGTGTGTGTGTGTGTGGTCTGTGTGTTTGTGTTGGTATGTGTAACAATGAAGTGGCAGCTGCTTGGCAGCCAGATTCGCTTCCACTGCCAAGAATTTCTATGTGTGTTCTCCGATGAAAGACGAGCTGCTGTAACTCCCCGATAAGGGCCAGGGTGGGGTTCAAGATCCACCCATCGGACCTTTGAAAACAGCGAGTGCTCTTCAATGCCCAGCCCATCTCACCAGCCTCTAATCCATGCTTAGCTGTCTTCACTTCATCTGCATGTGTACTGATATAATTGGTACCAATTATAGATTGTAGTGGAGATAGCCTAGATTAGGCGCTGTTTTGGTAGTTCAAAGAGTCGGGTTCAAGGGTTTAAGGACTGTATTTCTTGGACACTTCCTACCTTTTGTTTCCCAACATGATATAATCCATAGATTTCTTGGTTACTAAACAATCATATTCTACTTGATGGCACTATCGAGTATCCTTAGATTAATCAGATTCCTTAACAATACTCTCTGTTGAGTTCCCGGCATCTACACAAACGTTCACTTATTTTTGCCTGACTGGACATTTTAATTGGTTAGACTGGGAGTTAGAGCAGCTCCACCAGCTGGGCTAAGGTCAGAGGTAGAATTCTGAAGGTTAGATCTATTACGCACTCGCTTAATATCCACTGAGATAGAAGGGTTGTCCTTTTTTCTTGATGTGGCTTAGAGGCAAGACCGGAGAGACAGGTCTGGGTGCACATTGACGACCAGCGAATAAGGTTAATCTCTATAACCGACGTCTTCACCCTAACATTTTCATGGGAAGTTTCTTGATCAATATTAGACTTGCAGAAGGCCACGAACAAGCTTTTGTCTTACAAGCAATCAATGACCAAAACCCAGAAATTCTTTAAACATTCTGCACTCTCTAGGGTTGAAATTATATGTTGGACCAACAAAAATGTAGCTCTGTTGTGAGACATATTTACGCTCACCACGAGAGTAGCTTTGTATAACCCCGCCCACTTCGTATTCTTTCTAGCAAAAACAATGCTGAGAGTTCTGCGAAGACATTATATGAATTACTCGCGGATTCCTGCACTTTTGTCTATATGTGCTTAAGGACATTCTCACCTAGTGTATTGAGAAGTGCGCTCGTGTATGTGTGTGTGTCGTGTGTGTGTAGTGCTGTGGTGTTATCTCACAGAAAGTATCTCTCTTCATATGTTGTTTCCATTTATTCTGCTGAGTCTGTTATAACCAAAGAAGGGTTGCCATAGTAATCAATGATTTATCCTTCTTTGAGAGAGTTTTGATGGAGGAAAATGTAAACTTGCTCAAAGGTTAGTAGGAACCAAAGAAGAGAAATGGAGGAAGGGGCTTTACTGAGTTCACAAACACTGAAGACAACTGGTTGACCCTCCCTGATTATGGCAAGCTCAGATGAAAGAGAAGAGTCCCTTATCACCCCACAGCACTTGCAGCTCCAGGTACAAAGCACTCTGTGTGGCTTGACATGAAGGAATACTGAGAGACTATGGTTCGATGGATGAGTCCCATAAAAGAAGCCCTTTACCCATTGAGAATATACTATTTTGGGATGGCGAGGGAGAAATAACCATCCTTTTCCATCTCCAGACTCTTGCCTTTGGGTCTTGGCTCTGTCCCACAAATTGAGACAAAGTAACCACCCATTAATGATGTCCTTCCTATCTCATTCAAGGCCGACCTCTCACGCCTCACTAGAAATGGGGAAACTTCAGTAGAAGTCCTGACGGCCACTACCACGCGAAGATGAAATATATATTTCTTATTATTTCATATCATATTCGTAAAAGATAGAAGATTTGTTTTTCCTTCTCCTAATCAACTGTGAACTCGTACAATTTCTAAACGACCAAAAAGAAAA
>VZQC01012652.1:2153564-2207087 GCA_009823505.1 Rhizomys pruinosus
TTGCTCACGTGACAGAGTTCAAGGAGTCCAACAGTAGCTGCCCAACTGGAAGGCGAGAGAATCCAGGGAACTGCTCAGTCCGCAAGGCTGGATATCTCAGTAGTCCCATCTAGTGCTGAAGGCCCAATGGATTCCAGGAGATCTGCCGGTCTCGTTCACTCTGGGATCCGAAAGGTTGATCACAGCAGCAAGGCAAACTCCACCAGATGAGAGAGAGGCAAGCCGCCAGGAGAAAAAGGGACCAGCTCCTTCTGCTGTTGGCCTTTATATTGCCTTGACAGCCGCAGAAGGTAACGCCCACATTTGGGGTGGGCCATCCGGGTTGAGGTGGTCCAATCCAAACATCCCTTTTCTCTTATTTGTTCCTTAGCCCAGTCAAGTTGACACACAGGATTAAACATCACACTGCCCCAATGGAAGTGCACCCAGGTCATGCCTGGTCCATAGTATTCAGAAGAAGGCAGGGATGACTTTGAAGCTGGAGTTGCCCAGAGTTCTTGGGCACCATGTTGGTGCTGGGAACTGTAGCCCCAACCTGGGAAATGAAACCCTGAGCTCTGTAAGACAAGCAGGTGATTTTTCAGGACAAAATATCCCTCCAGCCCCTAGGGATACTTTTAAAGATTTTTCAGTTTTTTTTTTTAACTTTGTGGGAAGGGGGATAAAACTATTCCCCTATTGAATTCGTATGTGTGTGTGTGTGTATGTGTGTGTCTTTTTGAGACAGGATCTTCTGTTATTACCAGCTGGCCTAGAGCTCACTATGTTGATCAGCCTGGCCTTGCACTCACAGGGATCCACGTGCATCTTCCTCCGGAGGGCTGGCATTAAAGGCGTGGGCCACCAGGCTGGGCTCCTATTGAATTTTGGGGGCGTTTTTCATTCTTAAGGTTTCTATGGGTATTACAGGCCTTTCAACACCCCTTTTCCACTGGCCCCGCTGGCATGGGTCTGTGCTCCACCTTCCCCCTTTATAGGTATGCATTAATTTGAAAATAATAATTTTCACTCTTTATTTATTTAGTTCTTTCCTTATTTTAATGGATTTTTCTTTAAAGTTTTTTTTTAAAGTTGTGATTTTTCATGTGAATGAGTATAGTGTCTGCATGTAGGTTGGTGCACCCGTGTCGTGCAGTGACGCGGAGCTGAGAGGAGGCCCTCGGATTGCCCTGGAACTGGAGTTAAAGAAGGTTCTTAGCAGCCATGTGGGTGCCGGGAATGGACCCAGGGTCCTCTGCAAGAGCAGTTGGCTCTCTTAGCCGCTGAGCCATGCCTCCAGCCCAAGATGGGGATTTTCTGGAGAGATGGCTCTATGCTTAGGAGCACCGACTGCTCTTGCAGAGGAACCGGGTTCCAATCCCGGCACCCACAAGGCAGCTAAGAACCGTCTTTAAGCCAGCCTTGGTGGCCAAAGCCTTTAATCCGAGCCCTCGCGAGGCCCCGGGCAGGCGCATCTCTGAGATTTCAATGCCCAACCTGCTCTACGGAGTGACTTCCAGGCCAGCAGGGACTAGAGGGAGCCCCTGCCTGGAAAAGAGAAAAGAAAAATATTAAAAATAAGATCGACATCTTTCTCTTGAGGGATAAGGTACTGCCAGGGAGGGCAGAAGATGGCATGTGCTTGGGATTCCGAGTGAAAAATGGTAGTGCAGGGCTCTGCGCAAAGCTTCAGACAGGGGTGTGCTGGGCTCCCAGCGGAGCAGCTGCCATTTCTGCCGCCTGATGTTTCCTGTATCTGGCTCTTCTCATCTTAAACCAATGCTTCACTCTGGATTCCGCCAGGAAGTGGCGCCTGGCCAGAGCCCTCCTGGCCTCTGCACTGGCGTACTGAGTCTGTTGGAAAACCCTCTCGAGTGCCTCCAGCTGAAGGGCGGTCAGACCGCGCTGGATGCGTGGCCTCGAGCGCTGGGGCTGTGGGATGCTGGCAGCCTGGATCTCCTGCAAGTGGGTCTCCTCCCTGGAGACAGCAGCAGCACAGCTGCAGACGGGCCTTGGTTCACCCCATCCTGGAGACTGGAGACACTCTGGTGCGTCCCAGTGTCTGAGATCCTTGGATCCCTTGGATCCCTTGGGCCCAAGTGGTCGCCCTGGGCTCCCGCCTCTTCTTGGTCCGCTTCGAGAATCACCTCCACCTCACACACTGGGAGGCTAGAAAATCCTGGGCCATAGTAGCCCGTCTGTCCAACTGCCATGGCCCAGACTCGAGCTCCCGCGCGAGGAAGTGCGTTTTTGCTCAGCACACAGAGCTAGCTTGGCCTGCCCAGGGTTGGCAAGGGAAGCTCCTGGGGAGCCCAGTGCGCCTTTTAAACCAGCCCGCTTTCCCTCCCACCAAGGCCATTGGCTGTCTGCCCGCACCTGAGGCAGAGGGCGTGGCCAAGCCCCGCCTTAGGCGGTTGCCCCTAGGGAGGCCCCCTCTAGGGAGCGCCACACCTACCTTGAAACTCAGCTGGGTAAGCCAGGCCAAGCCCGACCCTGGGTTCCCAGAGAAAGGGATCAGAGGCCAGGGCAGGCGGTGTGTCCTGGAGCAGGGGGGAGAGGACAAGATGTCCCTCTGAGCACACTGTCCCTGGGATAACCTTCTTGGAATTTCTAAAGATGACCCCACACCCACACCCCCACCGACCCCCACCCCAGATCTTACTGGCCTCCCGCAGCATGAGTTGGGCAGGAATTGGACCCGCAGGCCTACTACCTGGCTTGCTCCCAGGCTCTCGAAGCCCATGCAAAACCCTGCCCACCCTCCATACTCCACCAAACCTTTGCCACCCTTGAAAGAGTCAAAGGACCTCAGATCTTTAGTAGGCTCTCTTTATCAAGTTCTCCATCTGGTGTCATACACAGCACTGTGCACCTCATACCTGACAGGGCTGACACTGGCCTGTGTCCCCCGCCCCGTAGCCTTTAGTTTGTGGTTTAGGGAAACCACCCACCATTTGAGAGAGCTTTAGGACAATCCCTTTGCCAGGGTGTGCACTACACACGTGACGGGAAAGAACAGGAAAGGAGAAATTGTGCCCACTTCGTTTCCATGAATAGCCTGCTATCAAATAATGGGTTTGGGGCTGCTGGGTGTAGGGACAAGGGAAAGGATCCCCATGCCCTAATCAATCCAGCCAGGCCTCATGTGGGCGCTCCTTTGATCCCAGCATCGGGACAAGGGGCAGGCAGTCCTGGGCCACCCTGCTCAGGATGACACCTGGGTGTCACCTGGGTGGACCTCAGAGGACAACTTGAATTCACTTCTCTCCTACCATATCATAGGGTGTCTTCTGGATTGAGCTCAGGTCCTCATGCTTGATGGCCACAGCCTTCTCCTGCTGAGCTACCTCACCTCCTGCTCAGGATTTATTTATTTTTTGTTTCTTTTCTTAAGCATTTTATTTTTCCTGCCCCAATGGAAGTGCACCCAGGTCATGACTGGTCCATAGTGTTCAGAAGAGGATAGGGATGACCTTGAAGCTGGAGTTGCCCAGAGTTCTTGAGCACCATGATGGTGCTGGGAACTGTAGCCCCGCCCTGGGAACTGAACCCCTGTCCTCTGCAAGACAGGCGGGTGATTTTTCAGGGCCGAAACATCCCTCCAGCCCCTAAAGATACTTTAAAAGATTTTTCTTTTTTTGGTTTTTGTTTTGTTTTGTTTTGTTTTGTTTAATTTGGGGAAGGGGGTTTAAAATATTCCCCTGTTGCATTCGTTTGTGTGTGTGTGTGTGTGTGTGTGTGTGAGTGTGTGTGAGTGTGTGTGTGTTTGTTTGTGCGTGTGCTTACTTGAGCACGTATGTTCGTGTTTGTCTTTTTGAGACAGGATCTTCCCTTAATCCCAGCTGGCCTAGAGCTCACTATGTTGACCAGGCTGGCCTTGCACTCACAGGCATCCACGTGCCTATTCCTCCGGAGGGCTGGAATTAAAGGCGTGGGCCAACAGGCTCGGCTCCTATTGAATTTTGGGGGCGTTTTTCATTCTTAAGGTTTCTATGGGTATTAGAGGCCTTTCAACACCCCTTCTCCACTGGCCCCGCTGGCCCGGGTCTGTGCTCCACCTTCCCCCTTTATAGGTATGCATTAATTTGAAAATCCTAATTTTCGCTCTTTATTTATTTAGTTCTTTCCTTATTTTAATGGACTTTTCTTTAAACTTTCTTTTAAAGTTGTGATTTTTCATGTGAATGAGTGTACTGTCTGCATGTAGGTTGGTGCACCCGTGTGGTGCAGTGACGCGGAGCTGAGAGGAGGCCTTCGCATTGCCCTGGAACTGGAGTTAAAGACGGTTCTTGTCAGCCGTGTGGGTGCCGGGAAGGGACCCCGGGTCCTCTGCAAGAGCAGCCTGCTCTCTTAGGCACTGGGCCATCCCTCCAGCCCAAGATGGGGATTTCCTGGAGAGATGGCTCTACGCTTAGGAGCACCGACTGCTCTTGCAGAGGACCCGGGTTCCATTCCCGGCACCCACACGACGGCTAAGAACCGTCTTTAAGCCAGCCTTGGTGGCCAAAGCCTTTAATCCGAGCCTCGCGAGGCCCTGGCAGGCGAATCTCTGAGATTTCAACGCCCAACCTGCTCTACAGAGTGACTTCCAGGCCCGCGGGGGCTAGAGGGAGACCCTGCCTGGAAAAGAGAAAAGAAAAATATTAAAAATAAGATCGACATCTTTCTGTTGAGGAATAAGGTACTGCCGGGCAGGGCAGAAGATGGCATGTGCTTGGGATTCCGAGTGAAAAATGGCAGTCCAGGGCTCTGCGCAAAGCTTCAGACACGGGTGTGCTGGGCTCCCAGGGGAGCAGCCGCCATTTCTGCCGCCTGATGTTTCCTGTATCTGGCTCTTCTCATCTTAAACCAATGCTTCACTCTGGATTCCGCCAGGAAGAGGCGCCTGGCCAGAGCCCTCCTGGCGTCTGCACTGGCATACTGAGTCTGTTGGAAAACGCTCTCGAGTGCCTCCAGCTGATGGGCGGTCAGACCGCGCTGGACGCGTGGCCTCGAGCGCCAGGGCTGTGGGATGCTGGCAGCCTGCATCTCCTGAAAGTGGGTCTCCTCCTTGGAGACAGCAGCAGCACAGCTGCAGAAGGGGCCTTCCTTCACCCCATCCTGGAGATGGGTGACGCTCTGGTGCGTCCCAGTGTCTGAGATCCTTGGATCCCTTGGATCCCTTGGGCCCAAGTGGTCGCCCTGGGCTCCCACCTCTTCTTGGTCCGCTTCGAGTATCACCTCCACCTCACACACTGGGAGGCTAGAGAATCCTGGGCCATAGTAGCCCGTCTGTCCAACTGCCATGGCCCAGACTCGAGATTGCTCGCGAGCGCGTTTTTGCTCAGTACACAGAGCTAGCTTGGCCTGCCCAGGGTTGGCAAGGGAAGCTCCTAGGGAGCCCAGCTCGCCATTTAAACCAGCCCGCTTTCCCACCCACCAAGGCCATTGGCTGTCTGCCCGCAACTGAGGCAGAGGGTGTGGCCAAGCCCCGCCTTAGGCTGTTGCCCCTAGGGAGGCCCCCTCTAGGGAGAGCCACACCTACCTTGAAACTCAGCTGGTTAAGCCTGGCCAAGCTCGACCCTGGGTTCAGAGAGGAAGGGATCAGAGGCCAGGGCAGGCGGTGTGTCCTGGAGCAGGGCGGAGAGGACAAGATGTCCCTCTGATCACACTGTCCCTGGGATAATCTTCTTGGAATTTCTAAAGAAGACCCCACGCCCACACCCCCACCGACCCCCACCCCAGATCTTACTGTCTTCCCGCAGCATGAGTTGGGCAGGAATTGGACCCGCAGGCCTACTACCTGGCTTGCTCTCAGGCTCTCGAAGCCCATGCAAAACCTTGCCCACCCTCCATCCTCCACCAAACCTTTGCCACCCTTGAAAGAGTCAAAGGACCTCAGATCTTTAGTAGGCTCTCTTTATCAAGTTCTCCATCTGGTGTCATACACAGCACCGTGTACCTCATACCTGACAGGGCTGACACTGGCCTGGGTTGTCCCCCGCCCTGTAGCCTTTAGTTTGTGGTTTAGGGAAACCACCCACCATTTGAGAGAGCTTTAGGACAATCCCTTTGCCAGGGTGTGCACTACACACGTGACGGGAAAGAACAGGAAAGGAGAAATTGTGCCCACTTCGTTTCCATAAATAGCCTGCTATCATATAATGGGTTTGAGGCTGCTGGGGGTAGGGACAAGGGAAAGGATCCCCATGCCCTAATCAATACAGTCAGGCCTCATGTGGGCGCTCCTTTGATCCCAGCATCGGGACAAGGGGCAGGCAGTCCTGGGCCACCCTGCTCAGGATGACACCTGGGTGTCACCTGGGTGGACCTCAGAGGACAACTTGAATTCACTTCTCTCCTACCATATCATAGGGTGTGTTCTGGATTGAGCTCAGGTCATCGTGCTTGATGGCCACAGCCTTCTCCTGCTGAGCTACCTCACCTGCTGCTCAGGATTTATTTATTTTTTGTTTCTTTTTCTTAAGCACTTTATTTTTCCTGCCCCAATGGAAGTGCACCCAGGTCATGACTTTTCCGTAGTGTTCAGAAGTGGGCAGGGATGACCTTGAAGCTGGAGTTGCCCTGAGTTCTTGAGTGTGTGTGTGTGTGTTTGTGTGTGTGTGTTTGTGCGTGTGCTTACGTGCACACGCATGTTCGTGTGTGTCTTTTTGGACAGGATCTTCTGTTAATTCCAGCTGGCCTAGAGCTCACTATGTTGACCAGGCTGGTCTTGCACTCACAGGGATCCACCTGTCCTCTGCAAGATAAATGGGTGATTTTTTGGGCCGAAATATCCCTCCAGCTCATATATATATATATTTGGTCTTTTTGAGCCAACGTCTCCTTGTATCCCCAGCTGTCCTGGAACTCTCTGCGTAGACCAGTCTTCCTTGAACTCACAAGATCCTTCTGCCTCTGTTTTCTGAGTTCTAGGATTAAAGACATGCACTGCCACGCCCTGTGCTCCTAAATATATTTTAAAATTTTTTTCTTTTATTTTTTTTAACTTTGTGTGAACGGGTTTAAAATATTCCCCTATTGATTTTGTGTGTGTGTGTGTGTGTGTGTTTGTGTTTGCATGTGTGCATGTGTGTGTTTTTGAGACAGGATCTTCTGTTATTCCCAGCTGGCCTAGAGCTGTGTTGACCAGGCTGGCCTTGCACTCACAGGGATCCACCTGCCTCTGCCTCTGGAGGGCTGGCATTAAAGGCATGGTCCACCATGCTTTGATCCTATTGACTTTTGGGGACATTTTTCATTCTTAAGGTTTCTATGGGTCTTATAGGCCTTTCATCACTCCTTCTCCACTGGCCCTGCTGGCACCTCTCTGTACAGTACCTACTTAGCCTTTCTTCTCTCTCTCTCTCTCTCTCTCTCTCTCTCTCTCTCTCTCTCTCTCTCTCTTTCTCTGTCTTTGGTTTCTTTTATTTTATTTGGCCAGTTAGTAAACATAAGCAATAAACATAAGTAATGTCCATGTAAATTCCAGTTAGCAAACATATGAAACCAATTCTTGTACAATCCCATGTCCTCAAGTCCAGTTTAAGAATTTCCTTACTGAATCCAGCATCCCTTCATGCTTAAAGTCCTAGAAGGAATTGGATTGGAGGGATCATTCCTCAATGTAATTAAAGCCATATACAGGAAACCCACAGCCAATATCATCCTAAATGGGGAAATGACGGAAACATTCCCTTTAAAGGTAGGAACTCGGCAAGGCTGCCCCCTATCACCACTCCTCTTCAATATAGTGCTTGAAACACTTGCTAGAGCAATAAGGCAAGAAAAGGATATTAAAGGAGTACTAATTGGAAAAGAGGAAGTCAAACTATCCCTATTTGCTGATGATATGATTGTTTACTTAAGAGATGCAAACTCCACCAAAAACTCCTAAAAACGATTAAACAGCTTCAGCAAAGTTGGCAGGATACAAAATTAAGCTTAGAAAATCAATGGCCTTTCTTTACAACCAAGAACAAGCAACTGAGAAAAATTCAAAGAGACCCTTCCCACTCACAATAGCTTCAAACAATAAATGCCTAGGAACAAACCTTACCGAAGACACCAAGGATCTGTACACAAAAATTTTAAACCCTTAAAGAAAGAAATTGGAGAAGACATCATAAGATGGAAAAAACCTCCCATGCTCATGGATTGGGAATTTAACATTGTAAAAATGTCCATTTTCCAAAATCCTGTAATAGGATTTAATGCAATCCCAATCAAAATCCCCAAACGAAGTTTCTTCCAGGCTTGGAGAGGAGAGAGAGGTTCTTAACTTCATTTGGAGCAAGACAAAAGACCCGATAGCCAAATCAATTCCTAGAGTGAAAAGAGGCTATACACTAGGGTGGATCTTCAAAAAAGCCAGATTTTAAACTATACATACAAGTGGGCTATAGTACAATAACAAAGCAAGCCTGGAACTGGCACACAAACAGACCTGTTGAGCAATGGAACAAAACCGAAGATCCAAAATCTGAGCACATATATCACATTCTCAGCCATCTCATATTATGACAAGGGGCCCAAAGAAACCACATATTGGAGAAAAGACGCATCTTCAGCAAGTGGTGTTGGGCAAAACTGGATCACCANCTAAAGGGAGACCCTGTCTCAAAAAAAAAAAAAAAAAAAAAAGAATTTCCTTACTGAAACATGCTGGTCAAGTAATATCCAGTCCATTTTTGGTGTGATCTCACAATTCACCCCCCCCCTTCCTTGGCACTTACAATATGATACACCAACGTCTTCTGAGGGAGTCCCTAGGCTTTGTAGGTGTGGGCAAAAGAGTGGGAGAGGGAGAAAAATACATTTTTTTCTCTGAGGTGACACATCCAAATCTTGGGACTCTCCAAGTTCTATGTGCAATGGACTGGTGGCTCCTTTAGAAATCTCATTTTAATTATAGTAATAGACACAAATCATAAGAAATATTAACCTTTATAACAAATTATCCTGTGGGCACAAACATATATGCTTGGATGTTGTTTCGGGCATTATAGCTCTCTGATAAAGGGATGACAATGATTTCTAATGTGGTCTATAAAGTCTCCTGACACTAGGGGGCGCCAAGGCTGCAGTATCATTTTTAATCATTTTAAAAATTCAATCTTCATTTTCCAGGAGTTTGCTGATTGGAAGTTGGGATAAGGAGAGATAGGACCAGTTTTGCCCACTTAATCATGACCAGCATCAGCTTTAGTGTGAATCTTACAACTGCAGATCTGGGGGAGGGGTGAGTTCCTGGAAGACTAAGATTTTTCAGAATCTGGGTCAAGCTGATACTTTCTAGCCCATGAGGGATGTAGGCAAATAGCCCACTTAGTCTCCAAATGAAGGACTTTTTAGGATCACAAGATGTACAAGGTCACCTTGCCCAATTTTCTTAGCTTTTAGATGGAGCCCAGCACATGATAGCTTTTCATAAGTCATAGATGACATGGGGATATTGGGGTCCAGTTCTCCTCGCTTTTAGCATGTTTCTTCATTGTGTGAGAGACTTGGAAAGATGCCCATAGTGCCCTCAATTGAGTAACAGGAAGATTTAATAAAGGCCTGGGAAGAGTGAGGAAGATCAAGGGGGAGAAGTTCTCTTGATCCTACAGAAACTGGAAAGCGATTAGCTCTCTATGCTTGAAGGGCAAGCTGGGAAGCAGCTAAAGGGTCCCGAGAGGGTGGCTGAGTAGCATCTGAGGGTCGTCAGTAGGACAATCAACTACAGCCATTCACCACGGAGAGCACGGAGTGGGGGATAAACAGCTCAGGCTTGTTCCACTCCTAGCAGAACCAAAGGAGCTTCATGCTTCATGATGCAGTTCAAGAGGGTCAGGTCCCAGGGCACTGAGCAGAGCAAGCAGGAGTGCGGACTGTATGGAAGGGGCTTGCAGAAGAAGCCCAGCACATCTTCCTTCTAGAAGAGAACTGCACCTTAGCTCCCCCCCCCCACTTCAGCTTCACAACAGCAGTACCTGGGCCACTATTAAGTTGCAAGATGGAGAAGAAAGGGAGGAGTGAGTGAGGTGTCCTGAGAGGTGCAGTGATTTTAAACAAAGTGGCCAGGCAAGCGTGCAGTCACCCAAGGGGAGGCCGATAAGCTATGGATGTGTGGATGTGTTGGTAGGGCTTTTTCTCTGTCTAGATGTGAGTGCTCAGATAATAGGGAGTGTGGGTGGTGTGACTTACCGACCCTCCTTCGCAGTTTCAAAATGTCTCTCTAGATTTTTTTTAAAGGGCAAAGCTTTCTCCACTTCTTATATAAACCACTTAAAAAGTGCCCAGGGGAATCCTTGGTGAAAGTTGTTAGTGGCAAGCTCAGAGTGCATCTGTCCCTTCACACCTGGATGGCCTGAGGGAGCCATTCAACCTCCAGAGCTTCCAGAGCTTCAAGTGTGAAATTGGAGGTTTAGATGATGACATGATTGCAGTTAGCCCTGGGAGGGACCTTAGTGCCTACAGCAGCCCCATGTCTGCTAGGATTTGTGTCCAAAATGGCCTTCACAGGTTCAAGTGTTTGGATACCTAGTCTCTAACTCATAAGACTGCTTACTTGTGGAGCCTTTGTGGGGTGGAGCCTCGCAGGCCTCGCAGGTGGAAGCCCTTGACTAGGAGTGATTGCTGCAGGTCATAGCCACTTCCAGTCCTGGCTTGTATGTTCTGCTTCCTAGTCAGCCTCCATATGAGAAGTCTCTACTGCATGCTCCTTGGACTTCCTGCCTCCCCCCAACCCCCATGTTGTGGGTAGCCAAAGCCTAGTGTGGGCTCTGTTCTCTTTATCAGTGCTCTGGGTTCCTCTTCCCTGCTGGTATAACCCCATGAGGAAGGGTTATAGCCACAGTGCAGGTAGGGAAGGAATTTCTTTTCATTGGAAGCCACAAAGCTCATCCAGACTTCCAGACAAGGACCATTGCTACTTGGGAAAAGCTTCTTTATGAAACCCTGCCAGGGCAGAGGTCCTGCAGGTGGAGTATTAGAGTCCTTATTCTTGGGTCATGTCAAATCTTACTGTAACTCAGAGAAGGCTAAGTGTGCCCTCTCAGAAAACAAAAGAATTCTCATATGCTAATGTAATACTTCCTAGACACGGGGAGATGGCTTAATCTATACAGTGTCTGCTGCACAAGCTTGGGAACCTGAGTTTGGACTCCTAGGACCTGTGGAAAAAGACCAGATGTGCTCATATGTATCTGTAACCCTAGCACAGAGGGTCAGAGACAGGAGCCTGCTGGCCAGCAGCTCTAGCCATTTGGTGAACACCAGCTTCAGTGAGTGATCCCACCTCAGAAAAAATTGTAAGATGGAGAGCGACAGAGAAAGATATGTTTTGTGGTCTTCTGGCCTCCACACATGTAACACATGCTCATATGTTTGTGCAGATACACAGACACATGGACACACAGACTCACACATACAGATACATAGACACACATGGACACACACACACACACACACACACACAACTTCTCAATGTGCCAGGCCCTGGGTTCAATTACCAGCATGCCCCCCAAAGGTGAAAAGATACCTCCTTCTAGCTCTTGTTAAAGCTAGAACTGTTTGACAAGCACTATTGCATCAGTGTTACTAGTCTCAACATAGTGGGTCTTACAGATTACAGATAATAGAAGCCCAGTAAACAGACTCACTTATTCCCAGAGCAAAGATATCCTGGGCTCGTGTTATAGTTCAGGCACCATAACAGACACTGTTAACAGGCATTGTGGATACCAAGATAAACAGCACATTCTTCAGATACCCCTCCAATCTGCCATGACAGCATGCCAAAGAGCAGGTAAACTGCAACTACCCAGCAAAAACGTAGGTGCATTTTTGAGGCAGGCTCCCTCTGCCCAGGACCTGCACCTTCTTCCTGATCCCTCCAGATTCTTACTTTTATATTGTTCTTGAGCACTAAGGCAGTTCTTACTAGAATAGTGCATTCTTTACCAGTGTGTAAAGACGAGGCTTTCGATGGCACAAAATCTTGTCAGCAGTTAGCTTGGCAGCTCAGTCCTCAGGAAACTCAGCTAAAAAGGTCCTTTGCTGCTTGTGCTGTTGAACCCCTCGGTCCTCAGAGACAGAGGGGATGTACCCAGAGAAGGCGATGGTTATCTGGAGCAGTGCACACATTAGTTACATAGTGGCAGTAATGGTTTCAGCCAACCCAGGGGTCATGACCCTCTTTTGGATCTTCTTTTCTCAAAACTGGCCAGAAGGTTCAGTCTTGTGATTTCTCTGAAAAATAAAAGTCAAACATTATGTCTCTCTAGCTTCCTTCTAATTCACCCTTTGCCCCAGTCTTTGCAAGCTGATTTGTAAGGGAGATTCCTGTAAATTCATGTCCTATTTAGAGTCTGATCTAGATGTAGGTTACATTTCCAGCAACCATGGAAATAACTGGGTGGTGAAGGAAATAAAACCTCAGTGTGGCCAAAATAGCAATGATGGAGATGTCTGGAACTGTTACAACTGGCTGGCTGGGTTCTTGCATCATGGGTAAGCAAGGAGACCCTCTTCAGGGCTGGACATCCTGAGGGAGTGTCCACAGCCTCCTCGGGGCTGGTGTGATAGACTCAGAAGCTTCAATTCCAAATCCTTTAGCATTTCGAGATTCAAGGCTTACACACTCGGATTGGAAGCTTGCCACCCAGGCTTCAATCCCTAGCTGCTTCAGAACTGGCAGCTTTTGTAATCCTCTGCTTCTGGCCGCAGAGAGCATGTTAACAGCAGCAGCAGGTGTGTGTGTGTGTGTGTGTGTGTGTGTGTGTGTGTGTGTGTGTGTTATTTTTCTCACTGCTGTGACCAAAAATACCTGACAGAATCAGCTTAGGAAAGGAAGACTTTGTCCCAGCTCACAGTTGGCGGGTATGATATGATGTCCAGAACGTGAAGTGGTTGGTGGCATTTCATCCACCATTAGGAGCAAAGGTGAAAGCTCTGTCCAGCCCGCTTTCTCTTTTTTATTCCATCTTGGATCCAAGCCCACGGAATGCCCAAATTTAGGGTGGGTTTTCCTACCTTAGTTAAATTAACCTAAATCTAGAAACTCTCACAGAAATGGATGGTGGTGTACGCCTTTAATCCTGGCACTCAGGAGGCAGAGGCAGGCAGATCTCTGTGAGTTCAGGTCCTGGTCTACAGAGTGAGTTCCAGGCCAGCTGGGGCTATAGGGAGACCCTGTCTCAAAATAAACAAATAAATAAATAAAAGAAAGAAACAAGGTCATTCTAAAAACGGATCAATTCACAACCAAGATTAACCATCACAGTGAGCCTTCTAAAGCACTGCAGTTTCCATAGAGACCTCAGGCACTAGGTCCCTGAGCCCTCTGTGCTGAGTGCTGGTTGGGGGTGTTGGGACACCTAGCTATCAACAACAGCTTGTGTTAACAGCTCTTGGGCCCGGGATGCCTGAGACCCTCAGTCTCTAAGGCTTTTGGCTCTCTGGAATTCTTCCTGCGGCCAGGTCCTGGGGCTTCTCTTCTCTGGCTTTCCCACTTCTTCCAATGTCACCTCTCTTCGCTTTCTCCTCTCCTCTCCTCTCCTCTCCTCTCCTCTCCTCTCCTCTCCTCTCCTCTCCTCTTGCTTTCTCACTGCTTCCAACATCAGCTCTCTCTCCTCTCCTGCTTCCTCTGGAGTTCCACAGCCCCTGCCACCCCTACTTTCTGCTGTTTCTGCCCTGAACACTCTCTAGAACTCACGGGCAGCTTCCCATCCTTGCTGCCAGTGCTGGGCTGGCAACTGCGGCTGCTTCTGATGCTGTCTTGTCACCGTCACCATGTCCTCTTCTCCTTCTTCATGTTATCATCTCAGACTGCTGGGCTGAATGTGACAATCAAAACTGAGCATAAGACCACTGGAGAGAAGCTTTCTGTGGGGCCTACCTTGGCCATACCAGTGGGCAGCACTGGGAGGTGTCTCTAGGCTGGCTGACAAGGTGAGCTGAACAGCCCTCCAGTGTAGCCAGAGAAGGCATGTAGCAGTGGTGCTCGCAGCAATGCTGGCAGACCTTCATGCAAATGAAGGGCTATGTTTGGACTGATGACTGCAGTCCCTTGTGCAAATGATAGGGTGTGTTGTATCTGTCATAGGCCTTCTGCTATTACCCCCAAGGGACATGGGCCCCTCTGTTCTGAGAGGAAAGCTGTACGAGGTCAGCTAGAGTTACTGAAGCTTGTGAAGGCAGAGGGTCTAACAGAGGGTCAAACATGCTGTTTGAAACAGCTATGGGCAGAACCTTGCCTGCAAGAGCTGGGGTTGCATTTCCCCAGCAAGTATCTGTGGTTGCTGGGTAACTTCCTCAAGGGGATCTATGGAGTATTCACAGTACTGATGTGAGGGTGCCTCAGCCAAGTGCCGGGCTGACAGTCTCTCACAGCAGAAAACCAGAGCACCAGAGAAGGCTCTAGTAGCTATGATTTAGGGAGAGTCAACCCAGCCTAGCTCCTTAAAAGTTCATTGATAGGAAAAAAAATACTGAAAGGGGTGTTTACAATAGTATTATTGACAGTGATTTTTTTTTTTTTGTCTTTTCGAGACAGGGTCTCCCTGTAGCCCCAGCTGTCCTGGAACTCACTCTGTAGGTCAGGCTGGCCTTGAACTCACAAAGATCCACCTGCCTCTGCCTCCTGAGTGCTAGGATTAAAGGCGTGCGCCACCACGCCCGGTGACAGTGATTTTAACGGTATTCTCTCATGCTCGTCTTTTGCTTGTAAGGACCCTGTGGTGACATCTGCCTCACCTGATAATCTGGAGTAATCTCTGTATCTCAAGGTCAACTCCTGGCAGCCATAGTCTTTCNTCCAACATAAGCTATTCCCCTCCCCTCTCCTCCCATACAATACCCTTCTCCTCCCCCTCATCCCTGACCCTCCAGCTATTTCTCCTCTCTCTGCCTCCCCTCTTCCTCTACCTTCCTCTTCCTCTTCGCTTTCTCAATGCTTCCAAACATCTAGATCCTATCGAATCACTCAAATGCCCTATCTCCCCTCCCACTCCCCTCACTCCTCTACTCTCTCTCATCTTGCTTCTTTTTTTTTTTTTTTTTTTTTTATCATCTGCTTACAAAATAAGCTCTTATCCCTCCATCTGCACTCACCTCACATACCCATCTCACTCAACTTTTCCCTCCCCTCCACATCACATCACCTTCCCCTCCCACACCTTTTTCCAAAACTCTCTTCTCCTCCCTCGCTACAATATCCTCTCCTCGTGCTTTCGCACTGCTTACATAACATCAGCTCTCTTCATACATATAACCCTACTCCTCTCAATACACTCTTTACCCTACTACTCCCATCTCACCTCCACCTAACCACCTCTCCTACCAATCCCCTCTTCATCTCCTTCGCCTATTGATTTCTAAATGATGCCTAACAGAAGATATATCACATACACTCACATACCGATCCTACAAATAAACCTAAACCTCCATTACCCTCCTCGCCTTTCCTCTCCTCTCCTCACTCCCTTCCCCTATCCTCCCCTCCCCTCCTCAGATCCCCTCTACTCCCCTCCAACCCTCCTCCCCTCCCCTCCCCTCCCCTCTCCTCTCCTCTCCTCTCCTCTCCTCTTGCTTTTTCACTGCTTCCAACATCAGCTCTCTCTCCTCTCCTGCTTCCTCTGGAGTTCCACAGCCCCTGCCACCCCTACTTTCTGCTGTTTCTGCCCTGAACACTCTCTAGAACTCACGGGCAGCTTCCCATCCTTGCTGCCAGTGCTGGGCTGGCAACTGCGGCTGCTTCTGATGCTGTCTTGTCACCGTCACCATGTCCTCTTCTCCTTCTTCATGTTATCATCTCAGACTGCTGGGCTGAATGTGACAATCAAAACTGAGCATAAGACCACTGGAGAGAAGCTTTCTGTGGGGCCTACCTTGGCCATACCAGTGGGCAGCACTGGGAGGTGTCTCTAGGCTGGCTGACAAGGTGAGCTGAACAGCCCTCCAGTGTAGCCAGAGAAGGCATGTAGCAGTGGTGCTCGCAGCAATGCTGGCAGACCTTCATGCAAATGAAGGGCTATGTTTGGACTGATGACTGCAGTCCCTTGTGCAAATGATAGGGTGTGTTGTATCTGTCATAGTCCTTCTGCTATTACCCCCAAGGGACATGGGCCCCTCTGTTCTGAGAGGAAAGCTGTACGAGGTCAGCTAGAGTTACTGAAGCTTGTGAAGGCAGAGGGTCTAACAGAGGGTCAAACATGCTGTTTGAAACAGCTATGGGCAGAACCTTGCCTGCAAGAGCTGGGGTTGCATTTCCCCAGCAAGTATCTGTGGTTGCTGGGTAACTTCCTCAAGGGGATCTATGGAGTATTCACAGTACTGATGTGAGGGTGCCTCAGCCAAGTGCCGGGCTGACAGTCTCTCACAGCAGAAAACCAGAGCACCAGAGAAGGCTCTAGTAGCTATGATTTAGGGAGAGTCAACCCAGCCTAGCTCCTTAAAAGTTCATTGATAGGAAAAAAAATACTGAAAGGGGTGTTTACAATAGTATTATTGACAGTGATTTTTTTTTTTTTTGTCTTTTCGAGACAGGGTCTCCCTGTAGCCCCAGCTGTCCTGGAACTCACTCTGTAGGTCAGGCTGGCCTTGAACTCACAAAGATCCACCTGCCTCTGCCTCCTGAGTGCTAGGATTAAAGGCGTGCGCCACCACGCCCGGTGACAGTGATTTTAACGGTATTCTCTCATGCTCGTCTTTTGCTTGTAAGGACCCTGTGGTGACATCTGCCTCACCTGATAATCTGGAGTAATCTCTGTATCTCAAGGTCAACTCCTGGCAGCCATAGTCTTTCCTTTACAAAACATAGGGCATTCAGGGGTCCTGAGGATTGGCGCATGAACGTCTTAGAGAGGCACCATTCTTCTGCCTGCCCCACCCAGGCTAAACCAAGCCTATCCTTCAAGAACAGTGTTATACATATGCCTATTTGCTATGTGAGCTGGTGAAAGCTGGGAGTCCTGGGAGTGGCAGACTCATGTCCACTGTAAGAAATGAGAACCAGGAGCCTGGCACCCAAAGCAGAGACCTGAAAACCAGTCACATTTGGCAAATCATAGGAGTCTGAGATCACAGAATGGGGAAAACTACCTTGGTTCACTTCAGTGGGTACGGGCTGTGCTGCATTCCATGGCAGAGAACATTAAGTGTTATTCAAAATTGTTGCCCATAGTTATCAGCAAATAACTTTATTCAGTTAAAAGAGTAAGGAGTGCCAGGAATGGTGGTGCATACCTTTAATACCAGCACTTAGAAGGCAGAGACAGTGGATCTCTGTATGTTCAAGGTCAGACTGGACTTCATAGTGAGCTGCAGGACAGCTGGGGAGACAGGGAGTCTCTGTCTCAAAAAGACAAAAAAAAAATGTAAGTAGTACGCCATTTTTTTTGTCTTGTTTTGTTTATATTTGTTTTTCTGAGACAAGGTCTTGTTATAGCCCAGCTGGCCTGGAACTCACTATGTAGACCAGATTGGCTTTGATCTCTTAGAAATCTGTCTGCTTCTACCTTCCCAATGCTGGCATTAAAGGCAACGGCCACCATGTGACACCATGGGCCACCATGCCTGATCACATCATTTATTTTTTTTTAAGTTTTACAAATAAAACATAAAAACATCTTGAGATTTGCAACAGATGGAGACTCTTTGAAAGTTCCAGAACTGATCAAATACAGAGAATAAGTGACTGTGAGGTGTCTAAGTGACACATCTATAATGCAATTTCTACTCTTAAGGCTCAGTGAAGATCACAAGAGGGGTCAGAAAGATTGTAAGAGCCAGAGGGACAGGACACTTGCTGCTAGTTAATATGTTCTAGACATAACAGGGACACTGTACTAGTGATATCTCCACAGCGTGGTCGTCTAATGAGATCTCCATAATTGGTTGACTTGCCAAGGTGGTTGGGGGAATTTGAAGAGGTCCCCGCCTCAAGATGAAGAGCTACAGGCAATCAGCAGATGCTGAGGACAGGAGAATTGACTTTCTGCAGGGAGAAGCTTCCTGAGAGGTTACCTAATCCTAAGTGGGCAGGCCTAAATGCAGGTAAATGGACTCAGTATATTATATATTTATATGCTTACTTATAAATGTATATGGAATGATAATTACCAAAGAAGAGGATAAGAAATTGAGAGAGAGAGAGAGAGAGTGGGGACTGTGAGGAGCTGGAGGGGCGGAAAGGAAAGAATGCAAATACTCATGAAAATGTCAAAAAGGAAAAAAAAATCTTGAGGAAATTTAGTAGATCTGACATATGAAAAAGAAAGGAATAATTTCTTTAAAGGAAATCACATTTTTGCATCAATAGAGGACACAGTTTATACTTAAAGGTTGTCTGGTGGCCCCAGCCTGTAACCCAGCTACTCAGGAGGGTAAGGCAGGGGACATCACTAAACTTAGCATGTACCTGGCCTATAGAGGAAGTTCAAAGCCACTTGGAGCAACTTAATAAGATCCTGTTTCAAAAGAAAAAGATAAAAACAGGCCTGGAGTTATAGCTCGATGGTCGGGTGGTGGCCTATCACGTGCAAGGTCCTATGTTCAACCCCTGCAAAAACAGCTGGCCTGGAACTCAGGTAGGCTAGGCTGGCTGACCTGTGAACTCCAAGGATTCATGTATCTCTATGTCTCCAGGGCTGGAATTACAAAGATACACCATGGAATCTGGCTTATTTCCCAACTCCCTCACCTCCCTAGGGATCAAAGTCAGGTCCCAGTGCTTTACTGACCGAGCTGTCCTCTCAGCCATGTTTGGTTCATGACAACAACGTCCAAAGTGTGTTTCAGGAACAAGGAATGGGCCTTATCCATTGAGAAGATGTGTTCCAGGGTTGGAGGATGGCTCAGCAATAAAGAGCACTGGGTGCTCTTGCAGGGAGCCTAGGTTCAATTTGTAGTACCCACATGACAGCTACCAACTGTCCTTAACTCCGGTTCTAGGGTAATTTGATACCTTTTCTGACCTCCATGGAAATTGCATGTACATACATGTAGGTAATACCCTCATACACAAAAATTTAAAATTATAAGTAAAATATTTTAAAAGAAAATGTGTTCCACCTGAGGAATATCTGTGGACACAAGCTTGATTCAATAGGCCTTAACATGTTTGACAGAATGCACAAACTCCAACAGGTATTGGGGTACACATACATGAGGGATCAAAATATGATTACAATGTATTGTATGAAATGTACAAAAACTTAATAAAAATAGAAAATGTGTTCAGAATTCAAGTAAATTTTGGAAATATTATGTCCCCTGTCCTTTTCTTGGACAGTCAAAATTCACAGTATTTTCTTTTTTATTTATTTATTTATTTATTTATTTATTTATTTATTTATTTATTTATGTGTATGATTGTACTGTCTGCACGTAGATTGGTGCACCCGTGTCGTGCAATGCCGTGGAGGTCAGAAGAGGGCGTCAGATTCACCTGGAACTGGAGTTAAAGATGGTTGTTAGCTGCCATGTGGGTGCTGGGAATCGAACCCAGGTCCTCTGCAAGAGCAGTTGGTGCTCTTAACCACTGAGCCATCTCTCCAGCCCCAATTAACAATATTTTTCAAGCTTCCAAAAAGCCTTGTAATAATAAAATATTCTTATTTTACTTTAAAGCAGTTTTTTTGTACTTTAAAGAGGTTCTCAGTTCTACCCATTAGAATTCTATGAAAACCTGGCATCATCTGCCTGTCACATTGCAGAGTCATTTCCCAAGCCATGGGAAATCATAGTTTTAAACCTAGCTGACTTGTTCATTTCAACTTATAACTGGGAGACCATAAAACCAGAAGGTGTGATCTGGGCTCTGCTGTACTTTTCTGGATCCCTGTCTACATCAAACAAACTGGGAGGATGGCGAGGTCATGGTGGGCACCTTAAATACCAACTGGGAGGACGGTGAGGTCACGGTGGGCACCTTGAAGACCTGGTGGCTGCTGGTTACTCTTTTCCCAAGTTTCTATTACCTCAGTCTCTTTTTCAGGCTTTCATAATTTTGCATCTCTTTCCCATTGACAAACCCAAGCCAGTGAGTCACTGCCAGCTCTGGAGCCTCTGACCTGCTGGAGGCTTCTTCTTTAAAACTGGTTTTGATTGATTTATTTTTATTTTACATGTATGAGTTTTGTCTGCATGTATGTAAGTGCACACATGCATGCAATGCCTGCAGAAGCCAGAAGTGGGCATTGGATCTAGTTATAGACAGTGGGTAGCCACCACGTGGGCTGCAAACTGAACCTGGGTCCTCTGCAAAAGCAGCCATTGCTCTTGATCATTGAGCCCTCCCTCCAGCCCCAGTGGCTTGAGCCTCATGGGAAAAATGCTTCTTTAGCTTCATGCTGAAGGCTAGAAAATGAAGTCCAGTCCTATAGTCATCCCCCTTACATCTTGAAGGTTCTAAGGGTAGAAACTTTGTATTGGAAGACACTGAGTGTGAGCTGAGGTGTAGCTTGTGTGGGCCCCTGGGTTAGATCCCCAAGCACCATAAAATACACAAGCCAACTATGTACCCACCTGCCTATGTCTCTAATACACCAACTAACACACCACTTTTGAATACACTAGGAGTTTCCAGAAAATGGTGCAAATGAGCTTACACTTGACTAGTTGATACCAGGGGGCATCTTGTCCTGTCTATCATCTTTGGTATTTTTCTTTTAGGATAGTTTTTGGCCTTTGGCCTTCTCTTATGGTCCAGGATCCTAGGCAAAGGATTCATCCTGGAGTTGAAGGAGCCAGGCTGATTTTCAAGTACAACCAAGTGATACTGTCTTTGTCTCCTAAAGGCCTTGTTGATACCATTCATGAAGAGTATTTCCATCTCAGAGCTCTGCCTCTCTCCTCTGGTTTACTAGACTATGTCCTGGAAAAAAGAAAGAAGGAGGAGGTGGCAGGCTGGAGGGATGGCTCAGCGGTTAAGAGCACTGGCTGCTCTTGAAGAGGACACAGGTTTTATTCCCAGCACTGAAAAGCCTACTCTTTTCTATATTAGAATAGAGGTAAGCTTGTTGTTCAAAAATTTTTCCTGCTATTGTAAGACATAATTGAAAAGCTGTAGATCTGGTCCAGGCCCAGGCATGCATCTTGTGCAGGAAGTAGCCACGCAACTGCACGCCAAACCTCCAGGAACAGACGCTCCTTTGCATTCCGTATTTGGCTGTGAGTTGCATGGAACATGAATCTGCTTCCCTGGGTCTGCTACCCACAGGTCCCAGTTCTGCTTTCAGGGAACAAACAGAAATTATCTAAACTCATTCCAGCTTTCAGCTCCGCCTCAGCAGGGTCTTTGTACGTGGGGCTCCTTGGTGCATCTCTAGAGCTTAATAAACGATTGCTTAATAAATGAATGCATGGAGAGATAAGGTTACCATGTGACTTTGAGACTTAACCTTCCAGACATTCATCAGTCTGTCTAAAGAGCCCTGGATAGGTCAGGAATTTGCTAAGGATCTCTGGGCATGGGGCAAGGGTGGACCTTGGAGGCATAAGCTATTGTTCATAATGCTTCTGAGAAAGAGCTTTGAAAAGGGCTGAACCAAAGAGGCTTGGCAGGCTTTGTGTCAGCTGTTTTCTGAGGTCAAACTGTGACTTGGGCATGAGGAGGCATCACCAACTAGGATTAAGAGGCATAGGAAAAATCTCACCATGACAAGCCAGATCCTTCACTGTTAGAGACAACTTCCTTTGCATAAGCTACTTCTCCTCCAAATGTAAACACTGGCTGCATTAAGGCTCCAGGACTGTGCAGTGACTTGACCAACCTAATGCTTCCAATGAGGATCAAAGCCCTTCAGATGCTGGATTCCAGGGAAGAGCTACGCCTCAGAGAGAGGAGTTTAAGTCAAGTGAGCTGCAGAGCAAAGAGAAGTGACTTGTGTCAAACTGCTTCTCTCTGGAAGAAGCAGTCTGGGGTGGTGGGCCTGGCTCCCTGTAGATTCTGAGCACTGCAGACCCTCCTGGCTTGCCATAGTGCATTTTCCACATTGTGAGATACGGAGGGACCAGTGTGTGCTGATTGCTTAGACAGTCCCTGGCTGCATCCAGAGAACTCTCTGGCTTTGGGGGGAAGGTGTCCAGGCTTGCTCAGAGTCATCTGTTCACCACAGAAGGGAAAAACCAATCCCTGACAAGCACACTGCTGATGACTTGCCCTCTGCTGAAGTGCTGCTTCCTGCGAGGGACACTCACATTTCTTGAGAAACTCTTGCCCAATCAGAGCCAGTGACCATTTTTAGAAACCGAGGCCTTTGTTTTCTTCCTCTATGTTCTGGTTCCTGTCCTCTCTTCCCTTCCCCCAGATCACACACCCTTCCTCAGAGGGGGCACAGTCCTGCTCCCAAGGGGGGAAGGGAGCTGGAGGCCTGCAGAAGAGTCAGTCTCTCTGCTCTAGCAGAACTTTGGTTAAGGCGTGGACATCTCCACTGCCCTGGCTTCTAGATGCTCTTATCTGCTTGCTCTCCAGATAATGCCAGGGGTGTTTATTATTCGGGATCACGCTAGCGTTATTCATTTAAGGATGTTTTGAGATCCACTCTGTCTTTCCAGAGTAGGATTTTCCCCCTCCCTGCCTGGTGCTTTGACTGATAAGGCCTGCGCATGACCAGGACCTTTAAGATTCAGTCTGGCGGGTGAGGGGCCTGGGCATAAGGCAAAGTTCACACTACTAGTAGGATCTCCATTGACACTCGCTCAGCAGGTGACAGTTGCTCTACAGCAAGTGCTGGATGTTTAATGACCTAGTGTGGTGTTGAAGCTGCTGTGAGCAGCCTACACTCGGACAGTGGGACTCAAATGAAAGCTACCAGGCTGGGGAGATGATTCAATATGGATACATCTGACCAAGGGGGATTCATCCCAGGGGGAGCAGAGTGTGCCAACAAGACTCCTTCAGGTTTTTATGACACGCTACTCAGTTAGGACTTACCAACCATTCAATTCTCAAATGTTCCATCTAGTATTTTCCCATAGTGGTTGGCTGCAGGTAATTGAGAACCTGAAAAGCAAAGTCAGAGCTAAGGGAGGATTATTGTATGAAGTGGGCCACATGGTTTGACTCTCCAAACTATGGATGAGGAGAAATGTATGAGTTCTTTACATGTGGCCATTAGCACCCTGACAGAATGTGACTGTGTCCAGTCAGGACAGAAAGCCAAGGACAGATCCTTTAGTTTACCAACTTAAGGTAGGAGGCAAAGAAAGAAAGGTGAAGGGAGAGGAGGGGGTGTTGTGTTGAGGAAGGGTTTCCACATGAGGGGTTTGGTCCATGGCATCACCTGCTGTAGGGGAACCAATGAGATGGAGCAACTGGTGACCTTGCAGGGAAACAGTCACAGTGGGACACAGGTTAACGTCAGGGGTGAGAGAGTAGAGGCCTGGCCTCTGATACCTGGGACACTGACTTTGAAAGTTATTTTATAACAGAATAAGTGAAAATGGCCTGGGGAAAAAAAGTATTCAAGTTTAAAACTCCATAAAAGTGGAGTTTTAAACTTGAATACTTCTCATTGGGCTTGAGCAATGTGGTCTTGGGTTTGATCCTTTTATCTCCTTTTATTCTATGATCTCGTTACTATCTTCCCCTCCCTGTTCATATTCTGTCTGTTTTGTAAAGCTTTATTTATATCTTGAGGTCATTTGAGGTCTGCCTGCAATCTTAGAGATATGACTCTTCCTGTTCTTGTAAAGTTGAAGTTAATATGAATACATAATTAATGCTAATCAGCAATAAGTAACTAAACCCTAATGAAACTTTGAAAAAGAACATAGACATGCCTGCTGTCCACAGAAAAAGACACAGTCTTATTGAGTGGTTCAAACCCAAACCCAGGGGCCAGGGTGGCCAGTGTGGGCCTCAGTGCCCACAGCAGCCTGGCCCTGAGAGTATTCAACAGCATAGCCTCACCGTGCCAGCCTCTTCCGATCCTGTGACTGCAGAGTCACAATCCATGACTTCGAAGCACTGAGAGGCTCAGGCAACTGAAGACTTGCATGCAGATGTGTCAGTCTCAGGGGAGACACACCTTCCCGAGTGCAGAGGAGGTGACATGAAAGAAGCAATGGGTGGAGCAGTTGTTAGGGTTCCAACTTCTCTAACTTGGAAGGAGTCATTAGGTGAATAAATAGAATGCTCCCACTCGTGCAGGGAGAAGCTGGAATGACCCAGTGGGTAGTGCAGGGCAGTGGTAGATGTTGTAAGTGTTTCCGCATTGAGTTTTTAATAGAGCTTCGGTGGGGCTGTGGACCATTGGTGAGGTCAGCCAGATTTAGGCCCTCCTAGCTCTTCTTCCTGTGTTCTTTTTTCTTCCTCTAAAATAGCTTCTATATTGTAAATGCAGAGTAAGTTCCAGATGTAGGATGAAGCCTTAAAACATCTTCACTCACTCACACCTCCGGCCAGCCTGTGGGGCAGGCCTTACTTCATCTTGTAGCAGAGGAAAATGAAGTTTGGTGGGTTAGGTAACTTCTTCAAGACATATCACTAGGGGGTAGCAAAGTCTGGAGTCCTGTCCAGCTGCTTGCTGTGTCATAAACCCCTTAGCACTGAGTGATAGCTGTGACGCAGCCTTTGAATGTTATATTCAGTCCACTGAGGTTTTAAAAATATTTTGTTATTTTTTTAAATACATATATGTGTATGGATGTATTGCCTGCATGTATGCAAGTGCACCTGTGTCATGCAATGCCTATGGGGGTCAGAAGAGGACATCAGATTCCCCTGGAACTGGAGTTACAGATGGTTGTTAGCCACTGTGTAGGTGCAGGGAATCAAACTCCAGTTTACTTCAAGTCTCGCCAGTGCTCTTAACCGCTTGGCCATTTCTCCAGACTCATAGTTGCTTTTCTTTCTATCTGACAGTTTTATACATACAGAAGATTTACTGTGACTATATTCAACCCCTTTACCCTCTGGTATCCCTCTTCCTGTCCCTCTGACTGACCTCTTCTGCCCACCTACTCCTACAGCACTCTCCTCCAGCCACCATTGCCAGTCGTGAGCTCCTTGGGAAGGGATGCGGCCTGATGGAGACCTCCTCCACCCATGACGGAGAGCTGCAAGCTGATGTCGTCTGTGTCTACACAGCTGCTGTGTATACAGCTGCAATAGCAGCCATGTGTCTGTTTGGCAGCATTTCCCGACACTCCTCTCCATCCTGCCATTCTTAACGTTCTCTCCTCCCTCTCTTCTGTGATACTCCCTGGGCCTAAGCAGGACAGAGGTGTCTAGATGGCCCATTTGAAACTGAGAGCTCATCAGTCACCTCTTCTCAGTGCGTTGACCAGACGGGTCTCTGCATTGAACAGCACCCTCTGCAAAATGCGGCTTCTGTGCCCCAGGCTGAGTGAGGGCCCTAGGCTGGTAGGATATGCTGAAGAGGTAGAGCCAAGAGGTTGTTTCTTGATAAAATGCTATTCCTCCCAAAGATTTTTAAGACTGGAAAATGTGTTAAGTATCTCTAATATGGCACAATTCACCTTCTATTTTGACATATGCAATGCATTCTTGACAACATTGTATTATCAGACCATGTTACTATGGCAGAATACATGCTATCAGATTTTTCTAAAGAAAAGGGGTTAATTTTGTTCATATTTTTGGAGGCTGAAAGTCCAATACCAGGTGACCCCCATTCCTTTGACCTCTGGTGAAACCCACACCGCCCAGCTGCATAGTGTGACAGAGAAAAGGAAATGGAAATAACTCGATGTAGAAAGAGACAAGCCTGTGGGGAGGCCTCGCTTTATAGCAACCTCTGTGGAGCCAGCATTAGCGCCTTCCCAGGCCAGTGCTCCTGTAACCTAATGTCCTGTCACAGGACACCCCACCTCTTAAAGTTCCATCACCTCAGGCAGGACACAGTGAACACCAGGTTTTGAACACTGGAAAGTTTAGGAGACACGTCCAAGCAGAATCACAACCACAGCACATATGGAAATCAACGTTTCGATCATCAAGCTGTAGGCTTAGAGGCTGTTTGAGTGGCAAGAAGACTTCCAAGAATTTAAGGAGTAATTGTAAATAGTAATTATGGAAGTGGAAACATGGAGCAGTCACTGGTAAAGCGCCATGTAAACACGACAAATGGAACTCAGTCCTTAGCACCACCTGAAAGCTGGTCAAGGAAGCACAGATAAGTAATCCCACAGCCAAACTGGCAAGCAGTAGAATCATTGAAGGACCCTGTCTTTAATAATTATAAAGTGGTTGGAAGGATTGAGGAAGATACCTGATGTTGACCTTTGGCCTCATGTAGAGGTGCACACAAAGAGAGAAAGAGAGAGAGAGAGAGAGAGAGAGAGAGAGAGAGAGAGAATAGATGACTATGCTTTATATATGTCTTTTGGGTACTATACTTGACCCCATAGTCCCAGAATTTCTCCCTACCCTTTAATTTGCTCATTTCTTTATAATTAAATACAGGATGATCCAGTCCTCCACTAAGTAAGTATCCAATTTAGGCTAAAGACCTGTCACTTTTAGCACACTTAATGATTTCTATTTTTGTCTTCATTTTTTATTAAATTGATAAGAACTTTTTGCCCATTTCAGCATTTTCTTTTTCTGTTCCTCATTAAGTAAAATGCGATCACATATTCAGTTACCTGGATGCTCCAATCCCAGGATGGCACTGCTAAGAACAGGACTTCGTTCTGCAAGCCCCCCAATGCTCTTTGGTCAGCTCGTGAATGAAGTTCTAAACTCAGTCCATTTGAAGGGGTGGTACTTAGAGTTACTGTGATCAGCTCCGGTTTTCTTAGTCTTATCTTCCTTCTTGGCATGTTTTCAGCTCCCATTTGCTCAGCATGCATTAGGTGCTGGGCACTAATCCAGGAGTTGGGTGGGGAGACATGCAGATGAACCCCAAGGAGCTCTTAGGCCAGTGGAAACATAGACTGATTAATAGACAACGTCTTTGCAGCACAGGAAATGCAATAGTGGAATATAAACGGAAGTGCTGGCAGAACACTGGAAATTGCTCTCGGAGTGTCGTGAGAATTCACAGAAGGCTTTCAAGAAGATGACGGAAGATCAGGAATTAGCCACAGATAGTGGAGAGAAAGGATGCCTCGAACTGACAAGAGCACAAGCACAGATGTGACTGTACCATCAGGCTGTAGTTCAGAGCCTCTGGTAAGGCAGGCAGAGAGAGCTGACAATGGAACATTACAAAGGACCCTGGTCATGAGGAGCACTGTGTGAGGTCTCAAGTCACCATGTCTAGACTGGACTCCTACAACGACTCCTCATTCACTCTCATTGCAGAAATACCTGTGTATTTCTGGCTTTCCTTCAACCATAACTAAAGCTACCTTTCTACTTCAATGATTGGCAGACTCTGCCAGAAAGCTACTTAGGGAAGAAAGGGTCTATTTTTAACTCACAATTCCAGATTGTAGTCCACCATTACAGGAAACTCATAGCAGAGTTTGAAGTAGTCGAGAGTACAGAGTCATGAATGCATGCATGCTTAGTCCCCAACTAAATGTCTCCACTGTAGGGAACAGTGCCGTCCACTAAGGTTGGATCTTCCCACATCAATCGAGGTGACCAAGACAATCCCCTACAGACATGGCACAGGCCAACCTGATGTAGATAAGACTTCACCGAGGCTCTTCCCAGGTAATCAACCTAGAATCCTAGGTTGTGCCAAGTTCACAATTAAATCTAACCCTCTCATACTGTTACCTGGGAGAGCAAGTGATCCTCCAAAGATCATGTCAGATTAAATCTCCAATTAGGCTTCAGAGAATGAAAAACAGGTTAATTTTTCTATGGCTATAATCCTCTCACAGGAGTAGATGTTGGCAGACTGACCATTGTCAATTTTTATGCAGATTTATAGGAATTTATAGAAATTTTGTGGTGACCTCCCCCGTGGTCTTTTATGTGAGAGTCCCTCTCAAGAGAATGTAAGCCGTAGCTACAAATGTACAATTTTTCCCTTCCTGGGAACAACTTCTCCACTCAGTCCCTCCAGCGAAGCATCTTCTGTCTCACAGCTCGCTCTCTCCGAATCAACTTTACTATGAGTCAGTTTCCATGTGTATTACTTCTGACCTCTAGAAACTGGGCATATGAAGATATAATTCTCATACCAAACAATGTAGCCAATTAATATACTTGAATAGCTTTAAGATATTCTTAGAGTCATGAATTCATTATCACAGTCAATTTGAAAACGTTTTCATCACCTCAAATAAAGCTCTGTACTCATAAGCCATCACTTTTCAACTTCTGTGTTCCCGAGCCTTATGACCATGGGTGTGCTTTCTGTCTGTGATTTGCCTCATTCCCTAGCATTTCGAGATTGTCTTCTTTCACTGGTTGTGCTCTCTCTCTCTCTCTCTCTCTCTCTCTCTCTCTCTCTATTATTTCTCAGGTCGCATCTTTTGAGACAGTGTCTCTGATTGGTCTGGAGCTTGCTGAGTCAGCTAGGTCGGCTGGCCAATGAGTCCCAGGAATCCACCTGTCTCTGTCTCCCCAGTACTGGGATTCCAAGCACTTGTACCCAGATGTTTTAACTTGGGTTCTGGAGCTCAAACTCAGGTCCTCCTGCTTACAAGGTAATGCTTTTCTTGTTAAGCTACCTAACCAGCCAAGAGCAAGTATCTTTTTTTCTTTTTTGGTGTGTAATTTTTATTTATTTTTAAATACTTTTTATTTCATTTTTTAACAATAAGTAATAAGTAATAAGTTACGAGTACAAGCATCCTTCATGTAAAACCAATTTGCATGCAGCTATGCCCAAACCCACACAGCTCAAGGCTCCCACCATCCAGCTGGGGGGGCTTGTAGGTTCAATCAAGTTGATCAAATAAGTGTCCAGTCTATATTGCTGTAGTTTCACCATTCACCTCAATCGCAGTCCTTACATTCTACCACGCCCCCTCTTCTGCAGATTGTTCCCGAGGCTTAGAAAAGGGGCACAGGTAGACGAGAAGCAAAACAGTCTACTTTCTCTGGAGATGACATTTTGGACTCTGATCAGTTCTGGCTGTTTCTTTTCATGGGTTGACAGTTTGTCCAGGAATAACCTTTCAATCCTATTAATGAAGCACAAGCAATTAGATATATAGGTATTTAAACAGTACTAATTATTATGGTAGGTTACTTTGGTATAGACACAGATGTTTGGATGGTATGTTAATCCATGAACTATATTTTTTCTGTAAAAGATGACAAGGTCTTACTGTGGCTTATAACATCTCCTAACCACTAGAGGCTGTAAGCTTGTGGAAGAGCAAGTTTCTTTTAATGTCACATTGTAGGACTTCTTTTTTTAAATTTTATTTATTTATTTTATGTGTATGAATGTACTGTCTGCATGTAGGTTTGTGCACCCATGTCATGCAATGCCTCGGAGGTCAGAAGAGGGCGTCAGATTCCACTGGAACTGGAGTTAAAGATGGTTCTCAGCCGCCATGTGGGTGCTGGGGATTGAACCCAGGTCGTCTGCAAGAGCAGTCGGCACTCTTAACCACTAGGCCATCTCTCCAGCTCCTGTAGGACTTCTTTTAATGAAGTCACAGACTACAGAAGTAGAGATCCAAATGGTGCTGTGAGCTATAGTGACTTCTTTTAACTGCTCTGGTCACTGGACTGGAGGTACAGCAGTGACTGAGCACAAGGGATTTGTGAGTTCAGATACACCTGATGCTGGGCTTATGCAAAGAGAAGCAGCGAGAGGAGCTGTCTATCTGTGCGCATCCTCACCCGTGTGTCTAGAATTAAACAATGGTTGCAGCCCAACTCAAAAACGTAAACACACAGTTGCCCTAAGCTCAGGGCTCTATTTATAACCACCCTGAGCCCACTTGTAGACTTAACACCTTCCTGGAAACAGATCATGGACAGAGATCAGGGATGAGGGCTGTTTGAGTTGTGACATGAAGCAAATGAATTCACACCTTCAGTCTCAGCATGGTCGAGCATGCACAAGTGGCCATGTTTCAAGTATGTATGAGGACCCTCAACCATTCTGATCGAGGTCTATCTCAAAATAAACATCTCCCTGGGCCACCCAGACAGGAACGCAGAGCCAAAGGACTTGTAACTCAGACTTGGAAATGATAGGGTTAGATCGGGAGGCGTGTCAGTGCACGTCACCTATGCTTCTGTGTTTCCTGAACTGTGTTTGTTCAGGCAAGACAGGAAGTGGCCACGCAGCATGACACAGTGGAAAGCAGGGGTGGGGAGTCAGACGGTGCCGTGCTCAGCTAGCTGGCCTTGAGCAAGTTTCTAGATCTCTCTGAACCTCATTTTTTCCCTTCTATATATTACAAATATCAAAAATACCTCTCTCATAGTGACTGTTAGCATACATGAGTTTTTGTAGTATCATTACTAATAATGCATTGTTATAAGACAAGATTTCTGAAAATGTTGGCTCCTATAACGCATGGTAGAGAACTCTGTCTGGATTTTCGGCTTGTCCTTACTGTCGGTTCTTATTTGGGGCCTTCCAGGTGGCTCTTCACCCTCTGCTTCTAGCTGCCTCTGGCTCTCCAAGTATGAATATTGTCCAACTGTGGAAACTATCCTCGTTTTCCTCTCATCCTCAACGACTTTGTGTCTGCTTCCTTTCCCAAGACACATATTTGGGAAATACAAATCTCATTTTGTTTTTATACTAATCCAAGCTAAAAGTGGATTGGAGGTAGATCTATAGTAAACAAATAAAAAAATGTAGAGTATTCCAAAGTTTTAAAACTAGGAGTCAGGAGAAATGGTTCAGTGTTTAAGAGTACTTGCCGCTCTTAAAGAGGACTGGTGTTTGGTTCCCTGCACCTACCTGGCAACCCACAGAGGCCTGTAACTCCAGTTTCAGGGAATCAGACACCCTCTTCTTGCCTCTGCGGGCACTGCACACACATAGTGCCCTTACATACATGTAAACACTCATACACATAAAACTAAATAAACGTTTTAAAATGTTATTTAGCTGAGTGTTGTAATTCTAGCACTCAGGAGGTTGGGGTAGATATGAGTTCACGGCTACCCAGTAGGGGCAGGTAAAACTAGTAGGGGCTGAGGATATGGCACAGCAGTTAAAAGTGGGTGCTGCTCTTCCAGAACGTGTCAGATGGCTCACAACTGCCTGGAACTCCATTTTCAGGGGGCTCTGACACCTCTGGCCTCCATGGGCACCTGCACTCACAGGCATATACCCACATACACACATAATTAAAATGTAAAATAAGTATTAAAGAATATCTTGCTTTGTTTTTTTAACATGTGTATAGATAATCATGTATGCATCTTTGAAAGTGTTCTGTATATTTGCACACAGGAATTCCCCTTGTACAGGCATTTTACAGGAGTCAAACTTCTGTTTACTCCATTAAGCTAATCCTGCACTTAACACTAACAACAGCAAAAGAAGCAATGGCACAACTTCGGAGGGCTTGCTGCCTGTGGGCACCACGTTAAATGGCCTGTCTCTCCCAATATAAAAAGTGTGTGAGGTGTTGTCATATCCACTCACGGACAGGAAAACAGATAAGCAATCCAAGGCTCAGAGAGTCAGAGAATTGATGTGACGCTGCCCAGGGGTTCCTGGGTAAGTAGTTGGCCACCACTGGAATCCAGTCCCAGAGTCCCAGCAGCTGGGTTCCCAGAAGCTGCTTTAGGTTGTTCCCAGTAAGCATGGTTCCTTCAGGAAGTGCGTGGTAGGGAGTCGGGCGAGGGTTGCCTCGAGGATCAATCAAAGTAGGAGATCAGAAGTGTCTGTCAACACCAGGCCCAGCTGGCACCAAGACAAAAGCACCAGGTAGGTTTGAGACTGGTGGACTCCGAAGTGTCCTTGATGCAGATAAGAGAGATGCTACCCAGGAGACAAACTCAGAGAGAGCTCTGTGACATAATGACCAGCTAGCTATCGGGACTCATTCAGTTTCCCAGAATGTAGAGTTACTGCCATGACCGCCAAGGTCAGCAGGTGTACTCCAGAGACATGCCCTCACAGACTTGGTTACTGAAGCCCTGTTTATCAGCTTAGTGCTTGCCTGCTGTACCCACCTGCCATGCTAAACTCGTGACTCAGCAAATAAGGATCACTACAATGTTTTGTGAATTAAGTCACATTTAAGACAGCACTCTGGATCTTTTTTATTTTTATTTATTTTTATTTTTATTTTGAGACAGGGTCTCCCTATAGCCCCAGCTGGCCTGGAATTTACTCTGTAGACCAGGCTGGCCTTCAACTCACAGAGATCTGCCTGCTTCTGCCTCCCCACTGCTAGGATCAAAGGCGTTTGCCACCACGCCCCAGCTTAAAGACAGTTCTTAGTTGCCACGTGGGTGCTGGGAATCGACCCTGGGTCCCCCTCAAGAGCAGTCAGAGCTCTTAACCATTGAGCCATCTTTCCAGCCCCAGAACTCTGGATCTTTAATAATAGATAATATTCAATAATATCTTGAACTACTTGTGCTGGATAGCTTTGGTGTCAACTTGATACATCTAAGTTGAGGGAGCCTCAATTGGGGAAATGCCTCCATTGGACTGGCATGTGGCCATGTCTGGGGTATTTTCTTGATCGCTGAGTGTTGTCGGAGGGCCCAGCCCACTGTGAGCAGTACCACCTCTGGGCAGGTTGTTGCGTATTGTATAAGAAAGCAGGCTGACATGGTCCAGAGGAGCAAGCCAGTAAGCAGCATTCACCCATGGCCTGTGTTCAGCTCCTCTCCAGGTTCTTGCCCTGAGTTCCCATGCTGGGCTCCCTCAGTGATGAACTATGATCTGGGAGATGTAAGCTGAATAAACCCTTTCCTCCCCAAGTTGGTTTTGGTCAGTCAGAGTGTTTTGTCACAGCAATTGAAAAGAAACTGGAACACTACTATCATTTTATAGAGTGAAGAATTACAAGGGGATAACCCCAAATTCCTTTTCAAACACCTAAGCATTATTTTGAGATACTAGATCACGTCTTGTCAGCCCCTAGAGATCCTGATATCTATCTGAAACAATAAAAATAATTTATAAGCAAAGAGGGACAAGAGCCTCTCAGGAAATAATTTATATTCTGTTTTCCCATTTTAGTCTCTTTGTGATATGTTCTTGTATCTGATGTTAATTATTTGCAATGAATTCTGATCTTTAGATTATGACAATGACTTCTCTCACCACTCCAGTGAGAAAACTGAGGCTCAGAGAGGAGCGAATTTCCCAAGGTTGCCCAGCTGGGAAATGGTCAGGTCTGGACTTCGACCTGTGTCCCTTTAAAAGTGGCATATCATGGAATCAGGATCTTAATCCAGGCTTTTAAGAATCTGGCATAGGGCTGGAGAGATGGCCTAGCAGTTAAGAGAGCCAACTGCTCTCGCAGAGGACCGGGGTTCGATCCCCAGCACCCACATGGCGGCTAAGAACCATCTTTAACTCCAGTTCCAGGGGAATCCGATGCCCTCTTCTGACCTCTGCAGCATTGCACGACACGGGCGCACAAACCTACATGCAGACAGTACATTCATACACATACAAAATAAATAAAATTTAAAAAAAGAGTCTGCCATATCATAAAACTTTTAAAGCTCCAACACTGGATGATTTTTTTTGAGCTATTTTGAGGGGAATGGTAATTGACATTTAAGATATCATGTCTCTTAGCAACCAAAGGCTTCCATGGAATTCATTTGATCTTCAACAAGACTCACACCCTGAACCAGGCTCATATCCAACTGTTCCCTTCCTAAGTTCTCAGGGGCCACTGTGGGGTGGTTCTGAGGAAGAGAGAAGGAGAGAGAGGAGATGACTGGTGTGCATATGACCAACTGGAGGTGCAAACAAATTCCTTGTCCTTCCCTTGGCACTGTGCTGGCCAGGGCACAGTGAGCTGCTAGGCAGGTAAGAGCAGAGCCGAGTTACAGCCCTGCTAGAGCAATAACATGAACTGTGGACATTGTCGCTCAGGTGATCTCACACCCAGAACCCATGGTATTCTAAGTAAAATCTGCTCTTCCTGTGTAACTAGACAAAAGTGTTGCTCAATTTCTCAGTAACAAAGTATTGGATATTTGAAACTTATTTATTTTATTTTTATGTGTATGAGTGTTTTGCCTGCATATATACATATAATATATATATATATATATATGTAGCATGCGCATTATTCATGTATGTATATGTACCATGTGTGTGCCTGATGCCCACGGAGGTCAGAATAGGGTGTTGGATCCCCTAGAATTGGAGTTATGGATGGTCGTGCGCTACCACATGGGTGCTGGGATCCAACCAAACCCCAGTCCTCTGCAAAAGCAGCCAGTGCTTTTAACCACTGAGCCATCTCTCCAGCCCCAAGTTTTGTTTTAAGCATGATTTCTCCCTGCCTCAGGTGTTATTGTTCTTTTATCTCTGTAAAAATATAACAAGCATAGTGAAGGCATTTTTCTAAAAAACAAAACTATAACTTTAGTCTCAGCATCCTAATCATCATCATTTTCATTTTTGGAGTTTCAGCAGGTGCATACTGGAGGCTCAAGTTGATAGGATCATGTTTACTCAGGATTAGGGGTAGGCAACCTTGGTCCTTTTATTCATGTGTGTGTGCATGTGCATGTGGTGTGTGTGTGTGTGTGTGTGTGTGTGTGTGTGTATGTGTGTGTGTGTTGTCGTGCATGTGCATTCCACCTTGTCAGAATCAAGGTCTCTTTGTTGATTGTTGCTGTCTACACCAGGCTAGCTGGCCGGGAGCTTCCAAGGACTTTCCACTCTCTGTTCCCATCTCCCCACAGAAGCACTGGGGTTACTGACTTGCTGTTGCACCTGGCTTGGTGTGGCTCCTGGAGATCCCCACTTGGGTCTTCGTGCTTGCAGGACAAGCGTGTTATCCACTGAGCCATTGCCCCAGCCCAGTAATTTTCATTCTTCTAGCACCGTTTCATTAATCCCGAAAATGTAAAAAAGGTGAGGGACAGCTTCAGCATGTATTAACATAAGCGTTGCAGTCACAAGGATAAAGACTTCAGAGACAATACACGACCTACTGGGTGAGAGTGTCCCCTTGCCTAGGCCAGCAAGCTGGCCTGCCTCTGTGCACACAGTCTTGCACACAGAGCCTCACGGACAATAGCAGCATGTTCAACAGTCAACTCCCAAGCTGTTCTGTATCAGTAGGAACAGGGGATCCCACCATAGGGAAGATGTCTGTTTCTGTTCTTGAACAATTCAGAATTAAAGATAAAGGCAGATATTGGAGCGAATTATTTTGATACGATAGAGAATGGCAAAGTAGTGATTTCTTAGCCTTTAGGGAAGGAAGCAGTGACCCAAGGAGTGCAGGAGGTCTTCCTGAAGAGGATGCACGTGGAGCCCAGGCCTGTTAGTCAGTCTAAGCATATTTTACTAAATAACATGCCCTATGTGTTGTATTTTAGTTCTGTGTCTCAGTTTGGACACACGCACACACACACACACACATACACACAGACACACTCACACTCACACTCACACACACACATACACACAGACACACTCACACTCACACACGCACACACACTCACACAGACACACACACACACACACACACACACACACACTATGACTCCCATTCTCTCTTGGGGAAAGACAGCTTTACTTTGCAGACTTGTGGAAAATACTAGTCTAAACATCTTTATGGCTCACCCAAACGACTGTCTTTCCCCAACTTCTACTCTCTCTGGGGACATTAATTTTTTATTACTGTTTTAAGTTGTTTCCCTTCAGATCCTTTCTGCTGTGAGCCATTTATACAGCAAAAGAAAGACACAAAAAAAATGCCAGCAAAACATATAAGGAATCTAGGTGAGGTTCTGTCCCTTGTAAGCCCAGTGTAAAATCATCACTGATTATTACTCAGTGAGGAGTCACAAGAGTTCCCTAATCCCCTGGAACTCAGAGAACGTTTAGCATGATCACTATCCTTGACTCTGAAGGATTGCAACTGCACATGGAGACCCATAATCTTCATCCAGGACCTTGCTGTCCTGAAGGCACCCATAGTCACCCCTTTTTCCTACAGAGTAATAGGAGTGTCCTTTGTGTGGCTCAAGGACTTTAGAAAGCAGTGCATTGGCCTTGGGGGGAAGAATTCAGGAAACTTTTTATGTAGCCAGGTGTAGTGGTAATACCTGGAACCCCAGCACTTCGGAGGCAGGCAGAGGAATGAGGATTAAGGGTTCAAGGTCAAGGTGGCTCACGCCTTTAATCCTAGCACTTGGGAGGCAGAGGCAGGTGGATCTTTGTGAGTTCAAGGCCAGCCTGGTCTACAGAGTGAGTCCAGGACAGCTGGGGGCTACAGGGTGACCCTGTCTTGAAAAGACAAAAAAACAAAACAAAACAAAACAAAACAAAACAAAACGAGTTCAAGGTCAGCCTCAGATACCTAGCAAGACCCTATCTCAAAAAGAGAAAAATAAGAATAAAGAAAGAAAAGAATTTTTTAAAAAGAAGAAGGAAAAGGGAAAGTTTTCAAATCTGTCACTGACTATCCCCGTGGCTCTTAGGGGCATCTCTGTATTCCCAGGGATTTTGAGGACTCATCCAAGTCCTGGGAGACTCTTATAGTTTGCAGGTAAATTTTACATACTCAACTGATTTTTATGAAATTATACATTTTTCTCTTCTATGACTAATGAATTCTATTGTTATCCAAATGTAACTTGGTGCCTTGATAAAAAAGATGAAGGGAAAAAGAATACTGGACAGACACAGACACAGCTTGATGTAAAAGACCAGGTAACTGAAGCTTGGAAACTTTAGTTAGCTTACAAAGTATGCAGAGACTGAAAGCAGTGAGCTGAGGCCGGGGATTTCCTGGCTTCGTCACTTCCCGATGGCTCGTTACTGGTCAAGTTGCCTGTTGCTCTTGTTTCCTCATCTGTAAAATATCTCCTCTATGTGTATCACAGTACATATTACACGGATCTTGGTGTAATGCTGATAGTTATTAGAAGCTTGCATGTAGGCATGTAATGGACCCAGCAGTTGGAAGCAGACCTGGTGCTCTTCATCTGCTTTTGTGCTGCTCCCATGAGGCCACGTGGCTGGCCTTCTCTGTTCTCCTTCAGAATCCAGTTTTAGGAAGTTAATGTGTCACTGCCTGCTGTGTCCCTCCTGACATGGATCCAGCTGTCAGCACGTGCCCCCAGCTCTCCATCTGCTCACAAGCTCCAGAAGAAGCTGAGGAAGTCCCTAGGCCTTGCCAGCAGGATTGCCCAAGAGCAGCCAAGGTTGTACCCTGTGAAGCCTCTGCTTGGGGAAGGGGCTTAGGGGGAGACGTGAGGGTTGGGGGAGAGAGGTGAGGGGTCATGAGCAGTGAAAATGAGAGTGAGGCTGGAGAGATGGTTCAGTGGTTAGAGCAGTGGCTGCTCTTGCAGAGGACCTGGGTTCGGGTCTCAGCACCCACATGGTGGCTAACAATTATCTATAACTCCACTTCCAGGGGATCCAACACCCTCTTCTGACCCCTGTGGGCATTCTTACAACACTGGTGCATTTACACACATGCAGGCCATGCATTCATACATATAGAATAAAAATAATAAATAAAATATGAAAAAGGAAAATGAGAAAGCAACAGTACAACTCTGCCTGAACCAGGTGTCCATGCGCACATGAGCATTTCCCACAGCAGCTGGGCAGGATGCCCAGGGATTTCCCAGGATAGAGAGGGAGGTGGCTAAAAAGAGGTAGGGAGCTCATGTGGAATAACTATACCATGGGAATCACCCCATCTAGAAAGAAAGAACCCAGGTCAGAATGTATGCACTTTGAGGAACAAGAGGTGCCAGGATGTCCTGAAGTGTGACGAGCATCTCATATTTAGCAGGCTGACCCCCACGTTGTCCCTTGGTGAGCAGGTCACCATGGCCCTACAGACCAGGAGGCTGATCCAAAAGCTCAGCAAGCACGTTTTTCAGTCTTACTCATGGACAAATGAACCAAGGCCTTGGATAGGGATAGATGTGTCAAAAGAACTCAGATCCAATCAGTGTACGAGTCAATCACTATACAAGTCCATTAGTGTATGAGTCGGAGTGATTGGAAGGAGAGGACTAAACGTAAGGAGTGGGATGCCCAGGCAATGGGGCCACAGCAAAGCCAACAGGGACAGGGGAAGTGACCCAAGATGGCCAACAGCCAAAGGCCACCCAGCTGTCATGCCTCAGAGGAGCAGGAAGAGGCAGGGTGAGTGGTGCTCTGGCAAGGCCAGAAGACCACTGGTCCCACAGGGGTCACAGACCACAGCCTAGCATGATGAGGCAGGGAAGAAAGAGGAGAAGTCCCAGGGCTTTCCCTTATCCTGGCCCTACAGTCACCTTTAGAAGCCAAGGTTCAATCCCAGCCTGTGGCCAGGAGATACAGTTGGGAAAGTTGGGGGCATATGACAAAGAAGAAGCCACCATGAGTGGTCTTCCTTGGGCACTCCGTTACCCAGGGTCCTTCCAGGAAAACACGCATTGTCTTTTGGTTGCAACCATGGGAGCTGCTTTCTCCTGTGCAAACTATAGGTCCCATTGTGTTTTGTCACCAAATCCATTCCTGAGAAGTCTCTTGTCAGAGAAAGGCCAATAACAGACAAAGCAACCCTGCGGCAGCCCTTCTACAGGCCAAGTTTTGTTTGGATTCCCATGTAGCAAGGGTGCTACTTTTTCTTCATGAAGGGGGTTTTCCTAAAGTTCTAGGCACCCTAAACTTTAAACTGTAGGGTAGACATATTGCCAAGAAGTGGTTTATGCAGATAAGGGTTTAAACCCTTCTGTATAACCATTGACCCCCACCTAGGCTATTCCAATCATTGCCATTAAAACATCAGAACTTGCTCTATATATACAGATCTGAGGTGGGTCTCTCTTCTCTGTGGATCTTTGCAAATGATCAGGCCCACATTCCAATACCTCAGTCTACAAGAACTCTCCATCTAATGGTTCACCAGAAGTAAATAAAGGTCAGAATAGTTAATATCTCATCACAACCAGTGACCCTTCGAAGGCGGGCAGGGGCTCAGAGCACTCACTGTCCCCAAAGAGCCCCCGTGTCAGGGATTCATCTCCTGGCGTTGCATTCTCAGGGTGGCAGTGGGGACCGTAGGGGTGGTCAGGGCAATCACAATCTGCTACCTCACTCAACCATTGTGACAGCACTTTTACCTTCAGCCTAAGAGGCAACAGTATCACAAGAGTTATGCAAAAGGCTGCACTCTGGCAACATGCAGGCATCCAGGCAAAGGACCCCAGATGCTGTGCTGGCTTGCCCGTGCACCTGCTTCTTTGCAGGTTCCACAGCCCGTGTCTGCTCCAGGCCAGCAAGATGTCTAGTGCTCTGAGTCTTGGTCTCAGCACATGAACACGCAGCCCTTCGAAGAAGAAATGGGTCAATGGTAGTCACCGAGTGGATGAAAGGTTAAAAAGTTCTTTTTTCCTCAAGGCCAGATTTTTTTTTCTTTTTCCAAGATCTTCCAGAAAAAGCAGAACCTTTACCCAGACAGGGCAAGCATGTCACAAAGTTCTGCTTTCACTGTGTGTTAAGTGGAAACGATTAGGCAATTGAGTACTAAGAGATTCCTCTCAAGTTTCCTCTGTATTGGGGGTGGTCCTGTACACTCGGACTGACAGTGAAAACTGCACTGGCCTGTACTGATCACCCAGGATGCCTTGCTAAGTTGTGGCTTCAGGGTCCACTTTGCAGATGCATTCGTGGGTTTGAAGATGTTGGGTGGGGGAGCAGAGACTGGGTGCGTTTGTCTCTGTGTGTGTCTGCGTGTGGTATACGCACATGTGTGTGCATGCCTACAGGTGTGGAGGCCAGGGGCAGACACTGGCTCAGCCATTCTAGGTTTATTTCTCTTAAGACAAGGCCTCTCACTGAACCTGCAGCTCGGCTAGCAGCCAGCAAGCCCTTACAGTTCTGGGCACACACTCGTGCCCCACTTTTTATGTGGGTATTGAGGATTTGAACTCAGGTCCTTGTGCTTGTGCAGCAAGCCCTCTTACCTGATAAGTTATCTCCCCAGTCCTTTCATTCTCTCTATTTCACAGGTGAATCAACTTGCTCATCTCTGCCTGAGGCATGGTAGGGTGGCCCAGCCACTGGCCTGTCCACTCTCTAGCTGGACCTGCTGCAGTATGAGTTTGAGTTAGTTAAGCTTTGGAAAGGGAGTTGTTAGATCTGTCAGATTTCTTCAAATCTGGCTGTGTTTCTAAAATCTCCCCAGGAAGCTTTCTAAAAATACTAATATTCAGGCCTTTCCCTAGCTCCAGTAAACGTGAAGCATTAAGGATGCGGCTGGAGAGTAGCTTTTAGTTTCCGCTCTCCAGATGATTGGGAAGAGCAGCCAGGGCTCAGAACCACAGCCTGGGACTCTGGTTTGGGGTTAAACCACGGGCCAAGTCACCCTAGCTTCAGTTGCCTGAGCTGGAACAGTGGCACCGGGCTGCCTCCTACATTCTGGGAGTAAAGTCAGTAATTCGGACATTACTCCGAGGAGACGGCTGTCAGATCCGTTGGCTGTTTGCCACTGTGAACAAGTTGCTTCACCTCGCTTGGTCTTGGGCATCATTTCAGCTTGGCTCCTGAAGGCGCAGTGATGAGATTTAAACGAGGTAGCTCAGATAGAGCATTTGTCCTTGAATATGGTTAATGCTCAGTGTGGAACTATTTCTGTGCTATGTTTGTATTGGGAAAGAGTTCCCAGAATTCTTTGGGGAGCTGTGCACCCAAGACTGTGGTTGTCTTGGGACAATTTGTCATTGTTTCAGTGAATTGTAGTTCTCGAGCCCTCAGAAATGGAAACAGAAGCTTAAATTATAGGGAAGAGGAAACACGCTGCCTACAGGAAGTCCAAAGTAGTCTTTTTCCAATAGGAGAAAGGAGTAGTCTGACTCATGTCTCTGGGGAGCCGGCATGATGGGCAACATGATTTCCTTTTCGGTCGAATGGGCTGAGGTGGGATTTGAAGATGCCTGCCCCTCACACACGTGACTTTCACTGGTTAAGGAAGGTCACCTCTGGGATGGACAGTGCACCTCGGGCTTTGTGCGTCAGCCAGGCAAGGAGGACTCAGTGGCTCAGGAGAGGACTAATCCCCTGCCTCAGCTCACCCGGCCTCCCTGTGCATGCAGCACCCGCAGCAGCTGCAGCGGGGCTACTGAAACTCCACAAGTCACAGTGAACCTTTCACCTCAACAGCTTAACATCCCCAGGAGCGCAGTATCTGGCCCAATAAAAGGAGCCTCTTGATCCAGCCTCCTTGGAAAATTAAATCTATTTAAGTAACTCTCCCAAAAGGAGACAGAGGAACTTTTACCAGCCTGCACACCGGAAGGAGGCACGCAGCTCTCAGCCCTGTCTTTCTGTGATGACACTCCTTTTTTTTCCAGCATGGACTTTATTTAGCCACACTCAGAAGCCAAGTGGCTTCCCCTGAGGCTCCTTTTTTCCCCATTGTGGTGTCATGTTATGTTGAAGAGCTTGGGACTTGAGCCCTGAAAAGGCTTCCTAGTGAGTCCAGGCGTGGCTGGCCTGGGCCTACATCCAGGGACTCGAGGTCTGGGAAAACAGCTCCACAGCATTTGATACCCATGAATCCCACTTCCGGGAAGGAAGGAAAGCCAGCATACAAGTGTGTCTGTGTGTGTATATGTGTTTGTATGGCTGTGTGCATGTCTGAGTCTATGCGTGTGTGTGTGTATACGTGTGCCTCTGTGTATGCACATAATACATATCTGTGTCTGTCTTATTCTGTGTGTGTCTATATGTGAACATGTATGTGTCTGTGTGTACATACATATATGTGTCTGTATGTCTGTGTATATATGTCTGTATATCTGTGCATATGTGTATATGTGTGTGTCTCTCTGTATATAAATATGTGTGTCTGTGTGTAGATATGTGTTTGTCTCTGTGTGTCTGTTTGTGTCTCTTATAATCAAACTTAGATTTACTTGACTGAGTATACTCTGTAATCATTCAGTGTTTCTGTCCTGGGGTACATGGAAATGCTTGCTGGTGCACTGGTCAATGTTTAGGTATTCTTTGAAGCAGATTCTGAGGAGAGTCCTCTTTGTCCAGCCTGGGATAATGAGGACGTCTCCTCCAAGCATCTCCCTGGAAACATTCATAAACTTCAGTGTGCTGAGAAGGGAGGGCTTGGGTAGCCTGCCCTGGGGATCCAAGTTCTGATTGAACCTCAATTAGGAAGGGACTTTTCTGGTAAAAGGGGACACTCCAACCATTACGAAGTAGCAGGCAGCATAGCTAGTAGAGACTTGGATCTCAGTTAACTGATACATCCCTGTCTCTATTGGTATGTACTTGGAGAACCATTCTAACTTGAAGTCCAACTGAGAAGCACTGGGTATCCGAAAGCAATCGCATTAACAGAGCCTGAATCTAATGACTTCAGATTGTAATAAAGACCTTAAAATGAAGGCAACACCATGTTGGTCCAGTATCACTCTGTCATACATAGAGAATTAGGCTGGCTATCTGTTCTGCAAACACAGACCAAGAAACACCATGGGGGGGGCTTAGGAAGTGTGTGAGGAGCAGGGTCCATCTGTCACTTATCCCACCTTCCTCTGTGGGCTTTCCATGGTTCCCCTGCACATATACATTAACAATAGTGGTCCTGTAGTGGGATGTTAGAAGTTCATATCACATGATACTCAGAAATCTTCAAGAATCTGTTAGACAGCTTCTTCTTCTCCAAAGGCATGTTTCCCCTTGTGGTTCTTCCCTAGGAAAGAAGGACGGAAGGAAAGAAAGAAAGAAGGGAGGGAGGGAGGGAGGAAGTTGCAACTAGTAGTGGCTGAATCCTATTGGTGGAGAGAATATTGGGCTCTGATGACTTAGCACAGCCTCCTCTAAGCCTTCCCAGCCAGCCCAGCTTCATTACCCTTCCCTTCCATGTAGAAGCCCACAATCTCCTGCCAGGAAGTGCTCAGTGCAGAAGCACACAGGATCTGATCCCTGCTCTTCCTGTAACTAAATGTTACTAAGCCTCTTCTCTCCACTCAATCCTCAATTTTATCATGTGTAAATGGGGCTGATCCTCACAAGTCCAAGAATTATGGGAACAAAGTGTAGGTGGGGAAGTCCCAGAGACCTCAAACCACCGATTCCGAATTCTCTTGCATGGCCACTCAGGGTCCCTTTCGTGATGCTTCACTGAATTTTCAGCTGTCTTATCTTGACCAGGACAGGAGTAGCCACCAGTTGCTGGGCAGGTGCTATTGTTTCCATTTTGTCGGTGACAGGCAGAGCATGGCGAAGACTTGGGCCCCATCTGGGCTGCCTGGCTGCCCGTGTCAGTGCCAGGATGTGAATCCTGGTCTTTCTGCTGCATGGCCTGCTGCCTCCTGGCCTGCAGTGTATGCTCAGGCCATACTCTAAAGTTAGGCTGGGCTCAAGTTGTCCATGTCAGTAGTTTTATTTTGTTGTTGTTGTTGTTGGGGTTTTTTTTTTTTGCTTCCTTGTGTCTAACAGATTTCAATATATTTGCTGGGTTTTAACACACTAGGGAAAAGAGGATTGAGACCCACATCTGGAAGTCCACTCATGACCTCTGAATTTTACAACACTCTCTACAAGGTTAAATAAAATGAAAGTATGATCATTCTCAAAAGAATGCCAAGGTCAGTGATAGACTTATAAGAAGCAGAGGATGTACAAAAGTACTTTGGTACTATTCAGAAAGAAAAAAAATGCTTTCTTGACCCCGATGGACTGTGGGTTGGCCTGGGTCAGCATGCAATGCCCTCCTCGGCAAGACAGAGCAGAGAATGAATCAACTACCCGGTACAGTGGTATGTGTTTCCAAGCTGCCTGGCTCATGAGTACTGCACAATCCAGCAGCCCACTCCGATTTGTCACACCAAAGGCTGCCTTCTTAGTAAACAGTGGTCCACACTTCTGTTGGTTCTGAGTCATCACTCACTGTTCAGCCTGAAATGCCAGCGCCGTCCTTGGAGTATAGTACACAGTGTGAAACCAAGTGGGCTGGGTGAGACGGCACTTCCCGTGGAAACTTCCATGCCCTGCAAGGGAGCAGATCCTCCAGCAGGGACCCAGAGGCTTCCCGGCCTGGCAGCCCCTTGCTTACATCCACTTCTCAGTGAGGAAATGGAAGTGCAGAGACTTACCCGAGGTCTCATGGGTCTTTGTATGACGTGATAACAGCACCCCATGACATCTTCCACCTTGTCCCACACACATCCTCTTCCTCAGTCAGATGAAATCATCTTGAACTCCTCAGTGTGATGTGCCATTTCACTTCTCTTATCTTTGCACATGGCCCCTTCAAGTTGTATATGGAGCTGTTCTCACTTAGCTACATAGAGACTCCTCCAAGACCCAACTCAAGCATCACTGCGTCTTAAAAGTCCCCTCGGTCAGATGTCTCTCTCCTCAAAGAACAGCTGACCCCTCTGCCTCTATACCCCTGCACTGTGCCATGTCACACAGCTGCCTATCACGCTAGACTCCTCCACTTGTTAGAAATCTATCTCCCTGGGCCATCGAATCAAGTGATCGCTAGAATGACATTCAGCTTTAAGTAACCCAAAGTCCAGTTAATCAATAACTTGGTAAATGATGGGGGAGATGTGTGTTATTTTATAGGTAGCTGAGGTTGCTAGGATACACTTCTGATACTGTGGGAGACCCAGGTTCTTTCTAGACTTCTGCTCAATCATCTTCATTGTGCGTGTCTCCTTCCTGCTTGTCTCCAGTGGTTCTCCAACAACTGGTGCTCTGCAGTATCCAATTTCCAGGCTGGCAAAAGGGTTGGTATAATATGTAATATGGTGTCCTCTTGTAGTTTTCCTGGAAACTCACTGAATGGTCTCTCTCTCTCTCTCTCTCTCTCTCTCTCTCTCTCTCTTTCCCTTGTTAGAATGGGATTATCTGTATATCATTTGTGGTGAGGAGAAGAGAGACACACTGCTGAGGTGGATACACTGAAATTCGAATACAACCCAGGTTTCCTTAGTAACACAAAAGGGAAGCATTGATATTGGGTAGGCTGGGATCAGTGTCTGCATTATGTACATTCTATTTCCTTGTCAATCTCTTTTTGAGGCTTTGTATACAACATGGAAGATAGCAGTACTCAATCAATGAAAGATTAAGGAAGAAAGGAACTGAAGATTTGTGATGTCCTGGTTGGATGTTATTTCTATGGGATGACTCATCATATCTTTGCATTTTCAGACATGGATATATTTGGGAAGACTGGAAAACAACAGAGTGGAAAGAGGGCTCGAGGGGACTCCAGACAGATGCTTACTGGATGCAGCTGGGGACGTTCAGGAGCAATGCCTGGAAGGTTGGAGAAAGACTGGAGGTGACCTTCTTTAGACACTTGGCTTCATGGGCCCCAGTTCCCAATTCTAGAAGAACATGTTGCTGAGCACGTAGCTTCAAGAGTTTCTCTGGGTCTCATTAACCCCTCGGGAAATCTATCTCCCATTCCCTAACCCTTTATGGAAAATCTTCTTCTCTAGAGCAGACTCACCTTGGACCCTTTAAGTGTCCAGATTTTCCTGGTTATAAACAGCCTTACAATGAGCATCTTTGAAATAAATCTTCAATTTACTGTTGCAAATATGACTGTTTTCTTAGTTATATTCCAAATAGTGGAAATTCTGGGGAAGAGTCAGCTCACTTCTACGGTTTCTGCGGGATTGTTGCCTACGATCCCTGTCGATGAGTGCAGAAGCCTGGATGGCCCTCCTTTCTGAGAGCTTCAGTGGTCACACGGACATGCTGGGGGCCAGTCTTTCTTTCCTCCCAGATCACAGCAGAGTAACCACAACCCAGAAGCAAAAGTGGAAGACACGTGAAGGTCACGCTTTTCTGTTCCCCTGTGTGAGACTGAGGGTCCTAGAATCTGTGTGGTAAAGACACTCACACGTACTTAATGAGGGGGCACTGCAGGTGTCCCATAGGCCTAGTTAAGGTTCTTGAAGGCATTTATTCTTACTTTTTCCTTTTTGTCCCCAAGTCACCAAATCTCATCAGTTCCTTCCTCCTGGGTATCTTCAGAGTCAGCCTTCTTCTTGGTAGAGTACGCACCGGGAATTTAACCCGGGGCCCTGGGCATGCCAGGCGAGGAAATCTACCACTCACATAACACCCCCGACCCCTTCGTCTAACTCATCTTTCTGATCTTGTCTTAGTCCTGGGCTCGACATTTCCCCACCTGCCCATTTGCTCTACAGTGCTGACCATCCACACCTCCGCTCAGCAAGAACAGACTCTTCTAAGTATTCTGGCTGCATCCCAGTCTAGTTTCTTCTCTGTTTCAAAACCTATTCCTATAGCACAGCAGCTCCTCACACACTGTGTTTTCTTCTGTGCACAATAAGGGGCCCACAAACAATATTTATTCTAGGGAGGCTTTTGTCTACCCTTCCATGCTCTCTTCCCTCTAGAGAACCATCTTAGAGCTGGCTATGTAGTATCCTCCTTTCATAGATGAGGGTCTTGGGGAACCCATGTCTTAAGCATCCTCCTCTCTCTGCTTCAAATGGAAGAGTTAATCTGTGTTAAAATTCAACTCCTAGGAAAGTGTGGGACACTCCTTCCTTACATCCCAGATTAAAGGCCCTGCATATATCTTCAGAGCACCCTGTGCTCACTGCCTCTCTACATTGTGACTGTGGATTCATTCATTCTAAGTCTTTCTCAACTGTGCTGTGAGTCTAATAGGGCTGAGACTGGGCCCTCTTCTTCCCTCTGTTTCTGTAGTCCGAGATCCTGTTAGGTTGGGGTTCCATGTTTGTTGAATGAATAACAATAGCTGGTCACAGATTGGAGGGTTAGCACTGGTAGAGAGTATATTGATAGCAACTCCCTCTAGATGCATAGACTTGATGTCCTCTGTCATACCCACATGGCCTGGAGGCCTGCCCTTCACATCCTGAAGAGGTGTGCCCAGGCATTCCACAGATTGCAAACACAGGTGTCCCTTCTGGGATATTGCTCTGTCTCTGTGTGAGATGACAGAGTTGACAGTATTCTTGCTTCAGTGCCTCTCTCTCTCTCTCTCTCTCTCTCTCTCTCTCTCTCTATATATATATATATATATATATATATATATATAATATGTGTATGCATATATGTATGTACACACAAATGGGCACACATGTGCTCTCGTTTACTGATGTTTACCATGTACCAGCCCCTAAGTAACTCATTTTATGTATATTTCCCATTTATTCCTTGCAACGATCCTACAAGTTTGGTGCTGTTCTTTTCCCTGAATTATAAACAAACCCCTAGAAGTGGAGAGGTTGGAAACCTGCCTTTGCAATGCACAATCTATTTCATTTTATTTTATTTTTTGTCCTCTTGAGACAGGGTCTCCTTGTAGCCCCAGCTGGCCTGGAGCTCACTCTGTTGACCAGGTGGGCCTTGAACTCACAAAGATCCACCTGCCTCTGCCTCCCAAGTGCTAGGATTAAAGGTGTGCACCACCACGGCCTGGCACACAATCTATTTCAAACTGATCCTCCAGACACTAGAAAACGAACGTTTTTTCAGGATCCCCTGACCCCATTCTGTGCATATGCAGTCCTTTCCTTCTCCCAGTGAAGCAGGAGGACTTCTGCCCCATTCCTCACTTTGCTGAGCCTTCTGGTAACATCTGGCCTAAGGACACCTGGTTGGTAGTTTTAGGCAGGTGCAGCAGGAGTCAACAGTCCCTGCCTCTTATCCATCTAGTAGATTTAGAACTCCTGTCAGTTCAGCCGACTCAATTTTTAAAAATAAATCAGAAAACAGCAACTTGAATTTGTTTGCTCAGCACACAAAGTTTATTCATGGTCCTCTACAAAAGCAGGCTGCTGTGGTCTGACAAACTTCAGACTAGCAGCGGACCCCTTCTGCAGGCATTCCAAGGAAACAGCACCCTCTTTAGGTAGACTGTTGGAATAGCATGAGCAGTCGGAGCATCTGCCAGGGAGGGAACTCTCCCAGGTACCCTGTGGCTGTCTTCACACCATGTAGCTTAGGGTGTTGGGGCCATTCTGTGCCCACTAATGGCTGTTTTATCCAGGGACTGGCGCCTGGTTCACTTGCATGCTGTCTCAGTTCTTTGCAATTCCCATCTGAGAGAGAATCTGACTCCCTCAGAATTAAGGGAAAGAGAAGAAGTTGGTGATGTTAGTGGGGGTCTCAGAGGGAGGTTATCAATACCCACTTCAAAGGAAAGGGTTTCTTTCCTGAGTCCCTCTCAGGTGTGGGGTGGATTGTCACTGAGTAGAGGGAGGAGGTTTGAGAACTTGGAGTAAGAGACTCTCTGTTGCTCTAAAGAACACAGCTACGGGACTGGAGAGATGGCCTAGCGGTTAAGAGCGCCGACTGCTCTTGCAGAGGACCTGGGTTCGATCCCCAGCACCCACATGGCAGCTGAGAACCGTCTATAGCTCCAGTTCCAGGGGAATCCGACATACCCTCCTCTGATCTCCGCGGCATTGCAGGACATGGGTGCACAAACCTACATGAGTACATTCATGCACATACAAAATAAATAAAAAAATTTTAAAAAGAACACAGCTAGAACAGCCAGGGTTTGCTGTATCGACGCCTTTCAGCAGCAGCTAACATTACTGGCTGGGCACTCCTGAAAGTCTCTGTGTGGAAAGATGCTGTGGTTGCCACGTTCCAGATCCACCTCCTAAAATTTCATTCACTCATCTGAGACAATAGATGCCAGGGGACCCACATCAGCTGGCTTGTTCTTCAAGTCTTTCTGGGTTTTTTAAGACACGTTTTTAGTATGCACAAATTGGAAACCCACTTCTGTGCTGAGACCTGGAAGGTCACGAGAGTCCAGCCAACACACCTGCTCTTGCTGTCAGAAAGTCCTCATTGATCCCTCTTGAAGCCCTTCATTGCACCACATGAGCTGCATATTCAAAGATCAGACAAGGAGCTGGCTGACCTGAGGGTGTCCACATGCCCACACAGTGATGCAACCATTCATGGAATGTGTCCTGTTCCCCTCTGCCACAGGGACTCCCAAGTTCAGCTCTGCTGTGCAGCATTAGCCAAACCTGTTCCCCTGTGGACCTTTAATGATCCCATCTCTAAAATGGGTTTTGACAAGATCATGGGCTCTGAAGAATCTGGTGGATTCTAGGTGTGGACTCCCTAGCAGAGAACTGCCTCTTGTATTAGGATTGTTAGGGGTCCACTAAATGCTTTCTTTGAATTCAGAGGTCACAGCTAAAAACTAGTGAACCAGATACTTGCTGTGAAGTCACTCATGTGTGTATTCATTCAGCCAGTGTGCACCGAGTACTTGCTGGGTGCCAGGTACTCAACAAGGTCTCCTTGTAGCCCAAGCTGGCCTGGAATTTGTGATGTAGACCATTCCAGGCTAACTATGATCTCACAGAGATCTACTTGTTAAGGCCTGTCAATTCTGTGTCCCTAACCCCCTTAGGTTTTGGTCTCTGCCCTTGGAATCTGGTCAACATGCCCATCTATGAGCACCCTTAAAGAAAATGACTCTCCCTTGCCCAGATCTTATCAGTTGCCAATAATTCCTCTGCTAGGCCTGGGGCTTCTTTTCTGCTGCCCCCCGCCCCATCCATGCTGGATTTTGTCCGGGTTGAGCTAGTGCAGTTCTGGCACATGCTGTTTCAGCCGTCCTGAGTTCATATGAGTAGCTGTCCTGCTGTCTGGAGATCATTGTTTCCTTGTGCTCATCCACCACCTCTGGCTCTGCCCCATCTTCTGTAATCATCCCTGAGCTTCAGAAGATGAGGGTGTGACATAGGTGTCCCACGCAGAGCTAAGCACTCTGGAGTCTCTTCTTGTCTCTATAAGAACTGCCATCTTCAGGAAGAGGAAGTGTCTCTGGTAAGAGCTGACAGATGCACTAATCTGTGAAACTTGCCAGGTACTCTTGTAACGTCAAGAAAAAAAAATAGCAAAACACAGATTTCTTTGTACAGTTGGCCCTGGAGAAATTGGCTTTCCACCATACTCTTGACTTTGGACAGAGGCCGAGTTCTTATTCTCAGATGGGCACTTAGTGCCTAACGTTGTGAGCACAATTCACTTCCTGTTCTGTGTTTGTCCTGTTTCCCCCTGGAGAACACAAAGCCTGACTGTTGATACCCACTGTTCACAGATTCCCACGTAGTTAGTGATACGTGATTTTCCTACCATTAAGCTGACAAAATCAGTTTGCTTTTTAATGATTTGTTTATATATAGGATTTTTTTCTGAAAGCTAAAATACTCATCATCTTCACTGAGTCCTACCTGGCAGATATTCCTTATCAAAGACAATAAGATTCTATGGAAGGAAATATTAACTATCTCATAACAATTCGGCAACTGTGGCGTTCGTATGATCTATTTCATCATTTGCCCACTTGTTCATATTGGAAGGAAAGGAAACTGAGATCGATCATGGGTCCAGTCTGTGGCACTCTGCCAGGTATCTCCTCTCTTCCCTAATTGCTCGCTTTTCAGACCAGACCTGCAAGACCTATTTGAAAATTCCTAGTGATAATGAAACTGAGGCTTCATATCTTTCTGAAACTCACCAAGGCAGAAAGATGCCTACATTTGAAAATTCACGCCAGTCGGATTGATTCCGAAGCCCATCTGCTTGCGTCGGGCAGGTCCTCACAGCTTGCTCAATGCTGTTTGCTCCTATTTGCACTCATCTTCGGGAATGTCTGAGTAATCATTGGGGAAACCAAGTGATCTTTTTTTATTCCTTTCAAAGGTCATCAGTGATTTCTTTCACCCCCTCTCTCGTCAGCACTGAATGATGAAGCATGTACACTTTCTGAATCAGCACCTGGAAGTTTACCACTGCCTATATTCTGATCTGTAAACATCATTACCTTGCCCCAGAGTAAACTCTCATTACACTAAGGACACAATGTCCTCAACAGGAAGAATTTTGTAACAAAATAGACAAAAAAAAAAACCCTAAATTATTATCTCTCCCATATTGTCTCATTCAGGGATTTTCCCATTGAAATAAATTAGGGGTAATTGATAAATAATAGCAAGTTTTGAGTCCTGAAGGCCTTTGTAATGAAAGCTATCCACATATAATTCCATTGGAAAGAGCTGTGAAGCTAGCTAGGGATGGTGGTTTACCCCTTTAACCTCAGCACTCTAGAAGCAGAGACAGGCAGATCTCTGTGAATTCAAGGCCAGCGTGGTCTATATAGTGAGTTTCAGGACAGCTAGTGCTATAGGGAGATCTTGTCTTAAAAAGACAAAAAGAAGAGTTATGAAGTCTCATATCATGGTGATTTTTGTCAGCTTTCTTAAAGAATGTTTATAACGTATTTTGCTTCAAAATTCCTATGTTCTTCTGCACTCACCTTTAACTGGTGATACAAGCATCTTTTACTTCTTACCTGAACAGGTCCCACCTGCCTTTTCCTCCCTAATTTTGGAAATTACATTGTGAAAGCCAAAGATAAAGATAAAAGTAGTCAAGCAGTGTTGAAAAAATAAGTATAAGCTTGGAGAACTCACATTTTCAATGTCAAAACCCCAAATAAAGGCCAGAGAGATGGCTCAGTGGATGAAGTGTTTGATGTGCAAATATTAGGAGCTGAGTTTGGATAATGAGAGCCCATGCAAAAAGCTGGGCATGGAGCTGTGTGCCTGAAACCCAGCACTGGAAGGTGGAGGAGGAGTCCAAGGGGGTAGATGACCTGTCCCCCTGGTCACCTGGTGAGCTCAAGATTCAGTAGGAGACCCTGTCAAGTACGATGAAAAGCAATGGAGATACCCAACATTGTCTTCTGGTCTCGAATGTTCTTCACACATGACATACCATGCTCATACATGCACACACCACACAGTCAAAACCAAACATAAAACAACTGGCCTCAAGACAGCACTGTGCTGGTAGGTTAGAACCACACTAGAAATGCTACAAGATTGGAAGTCCATCAATAAAGCCTTACAATCATGGCCAATTGCTTTTTTGTAAGGTGGTTAAAAGAAAAATTGTCTTTTCAACCAATATACTGGGATATCTATAAATCCATGTAAGAGAAAGAATGAAGTTGAATTTGTATCTCACATAATACATGAATTTATTTATTTTTTAATTGTTATTAAACTTTTTCATACATCATTTCTCAATCCAATTTAGACTCATTTCCCTTTCCATGCCCACCAGCCCACCAGAGTTCATGCATTCTGCCATACACATGTCCTGTATCTTTTACCAAGTCTTTCCAGAGATTTTTTTTCAAAAGCAGAGGATTATTGTTTTGGGGAGAGTTTCACTTTTTCAGTTGGTTTTCCCCCACCCCGGTTCTTTTGTTGTTGTTGTTGTTGTTGTTCCCTCCATCTAATACATGAATTTATATCTCACATAAATGTGAACTGAAAATCTATCATAAAATTAATCATAAGAGATAAACTTGGCCTTAAGTATGAGTTCTTGAAAGAGTAAGGGACAGAGGAAAAAATAAACAATTGTGTTTTGTGAAACTTAATCTCAGTAAAGTGATGCAGATCAAAGCCTGGGCCCCAAGGACAGCGGGCAAATACTCCACCCCAGAGCCGGCACATCCTGAACTCCCAAATTAAAAAGTTTGACTTTCAAAAACTACAACCAAGAAAATGAAAGGACAATATCGAGAGTGGGAGAACACAGTTAGAAACTAGAGGACTTCCACCCAAAACGTGCAAAAAAGTCTGCCACTAAGCCCCTGTTAGAGCTTGATTGCATTGTCTTCAGATTCCTGTTGAAACTTCATTGCCATGGTAGTGATGTTTAGTAAGAGGTGGTACCTGACCGGCCCAGGAAGTTATCTCTATTGATGCAGTAGTGACACTTTTATCTTGGTGATAATCAGCAGATGTCTAATTGGACTTAGGCCTGATCAATGGCAGGGAAATCATGTCTGGCACTGTAAACATAGCCAAGTACACATGGCTGGAGAGGTCATAGGTCCTAGAGAAGAACCTACTTCTGTCACCTCTAGACCGATGTGATTTCTTACTATATTCTAAAAACCCATCCTTATATTTACAGACAAGCACGCCTCTCACCACTCATCAAAGAAGCTTGTTTTTGCAACAGATGGAGACTACTACAGAGTTCCACAACTGTCACACACAGCGAATAGGTGACTGTGAGTTGGCCAGCCCTAAGTGATATATATACAATACGACCTCTATACCTGAGGCTCCGGGAACACCGCCAGAGATGGGGAAGGAAGGATGTAAGAGGGAGAGAACAAAACACCTGCTGCTCATTGAGGCATTCTAGACACGAAGGGCAGCTGCACCAATGAGATCCCCACAGGATGATGGTGCAGCATTATCTGCATAACAACAAAAGCAGTTGACACGCCAAGGTGGGTGGGGGAATGTCACGGAGTCCCACCACAAAACAATCAGTGCATGCTGAGGGAGGATCCGTTTTCTCCAGGGATGAGCTCCCTCAGAGGCTGTCTAAACTCATGTAGGCAGCCCTGAACAGGTACAGAGAAGCAGCGCTAAAGAGACTCACGTGTTACGTGTGTGTGTGTGTGTGTGTGTGTGTGTGTATTTACAAATGGTCATATGTATATGTAGCAGTAATAATG
>VZQC01012652.1:2209712-2226443 GCA_009823505.1 Rhizomys pruinosus
ATTATCTAAACATATGTGTCTATACCAAAGTAACCTACCATAACTATTAATGCTGTTTAAATACCTATATATCTAATTGCTTGTGCTTCATTAGTAGGATCGAAAGGTTATTCCTGGACAAACTATCAGCCCATGAAAGGAAACAGCCAGAATTGACCAGAGTCCAAGACAACAGCTCCAGAGAGAGTGGACTGTTCTGCTTCTCATCCACCTATGCCCCTTTTCTAAGCCCAGGGAATAATCTGCGGAAGAGGGGGCATGGTAGAATGTAAGGGCTGCTATTGGGGTGAATGGTGAAACTACAGCAATGTAGTCTGGACCCTCATTTGATCAACCTTACCCTCTGCTGGAAGGTGGGGCTGTGGGGGTTTGGGCACAACAGCCTGCAAATTGGTTTTACATGAAGGATGCTTGTACTCATGGATTATCACTTATAGCTAAAAAATGGAAAAAAAAACGGAGAGAAATATGCAGGACAGTTATGGCAGAATGCATGAGCTCTGTTGGGGGGGGTGGGGGGGAAGGGAAAGGGAAATATGCCTGAACTGAATTGGAAAATGATGTATGAAATGCACAAAGCATCAATAAAAAAAAAGATAAAAAAAAGTTAAATACTGTGTCTATTTAGCAGAAAAATTGTACAACATTCTCCTCTAAGGTGTATAGCCTACCTAGATATGGGTTCTTGGCTCTGTTATTCATGCTATGCATGATTTCCATGTTGTTGAGCAAACCACAAGTCCAATCAGGAAGTGGTTAGTTAGTCTCGTAACATTCACACCAGTGGACATATCATGCTAGTCCAGGAACAAACTTAACCAAAGACACCAAAGATCTCTACAAGAAAAATTTTAAACCCCTGAAGAAGGAGATTGAAGACATTAGAAGAAGGAAAGAGCTCCCATGCTCATGGATTAGAAAAATTAATATAGTAAAAATGTCTATTCTAACCAAATTGATATACAGATTCAATACAATCCCAATTAAAATCTCCAAGAGTTTCTTCACAGACTTGGAAAAAAATTCCTTAAATTTACATGGAAAAAGAAAAGACCCTGAATACCCAAAGAGACCCTGAGTGAAAAGTGCAATACAGGGGGGATCACTTTACCAGACTTCAAACTATATTGCAGGGCTATGGTCATAAAACCAGCCTGGTACTGACACAAAAACAGACTTATAGACCAATGGAATAAAATTAAAGAACCAAACTTAAGCTCATACAATTCATCCACCTCATATTTGACAAAGGAGCCAAGAAGACTCAATGGAAGAAAGACAGCATCTTCAACAAATGGTGCTGGCAAAACTGAATCACCATTTGTAGAAGAATAAAATTAAACCCCTACCTCTCAGCCTGTACAAAAATCAATTTCAAATGGATCAAAGACTTAAACATGAAACCCAAAACTCTGAAGGTGATAGAAGAAAATGTTGGCAACAACCTACGAGACATAGGTGTTGGTAAAGACTTTCTAAATCAGACAACAGCTGCACAGGAAATGAGGTCCACAATTGACAAGTGAGATCTCATTAAACTCAATAGCTTCTGTGTAGTGAAAGAAACAATCAATGAAGTGAAGAGAAAACCCACAGAGTGGGAGGAAACGGTCACCAGTGATACATCTGACAGAGCATTAATATCCAGAATACATAAATATACAAAGACATAAGAAAACAAACTACCCACTCGAGAGATGGAGTAAAGAGCTGAACAGAGACTTCACCAGTAAGGAAGTAAAGATGGCTGAGAAACATCTTAAAAAGTGTTCAACATCATTAATAATTAAGGAAATGCAAATTAAGACCACACTAAGGTATTATCTCACTCCAGTAAGACTGGCCAAGATCAAGAAAACAAAAGACTCCAAATGCTAGAGAGGTTGTTTGGAAAGGGGAACACTCATCCACTGCTGGTGGGAATGTAAACTCACACAACCACTGTGGAAAGCAATGTGGAGAACCCTTAAAAGACTCAAAATGAGCTTGCCACCTGACTCCATCATACCACTCCTGGGCATATATCCATAAGACACATTCTACTGCAAAGGTACATGCATATCCATGGTTATTGCAGCTCTCTTCACAATAGCAAAGAGCTGGAACCAACCCACATGCCCCTCAACTGATGACCGGATAACAAAAATGTGGTACATCTATACAATGGAGTACTATTCAGCAGTAAAGAAAGATGACATCATGAACTTTGCAGGTAATTGGATGGAACTCGAAGCCATTATGCTAAGTGAAGTAACACAGTCCCAGAAAAAAAAAAAAGGCAAGTTGTTTCTCTCATTTGTGGATGCTAACACCAAATCCCTGGTTGGCAGGCAAACTGAGCAACTTTATTATTATATTTCATTGTATCTGAAAGCAACTGTGCTATTATAATGTTAATTTCTTTTTTATTATATTTCTTAATTTATTTTCGTATGTGTATGACTGTACTGTCTGCATGTAGGTCTGTGCACCCATGTCTTGCAATGCTACGGAGGTCAGAAGAGGGTCTTGGATTCCCCTGGAACTGGAGTTCTCCTGGAATTGGAGTTACAGACAGTTCTTATCCACCATGTGGGTGCTGGGGATCGAATCGGGTCCTCTGCAAGAGCAGTCAGTGCTCTCAACTGCTAGGCTATCTCTCCAGCCCCATAATGTGAATTTTTTAATGGGCTCTAGAATTGACCTACCACTTATATTCATACATTGTAATTACCATATATGGGTGGAAGATATGTATTCATATTCTAAAAAAAAAAGAATGTTAAGTTATACTTCTTTTTACCTTCATGCAATTTTACTGTTAAAATGTGAATCCCTAAATGTGTTTTGGAATTAACCTATAGTTTATTTTCAGACTTTGTAATTTTGATTTATGTGTGGAGTGTATATATGCATATTTTGGAATAATATAAATTTAAAGGGAATTGAAAGAGAGAAAAACCTGTTCAAAGAACTGACCAAAACAGTAAACTTCTGCATTGAAAAGGTTATAAAAGACTGAGAAAAAGATGCAAGACAGGACTTAACATGTATAGCAGAATCCATGAGCTCTGGCCGGGGGTGGAGGGTATGAAGGGTGGGCATGGATGGGGGAATGAGTCTAAATTTGTTTAAGAAATGGTGTATGAAATTCACTCAATAAAAATTAACTTAAAAAAGGAAAGCACAGACTAATGAAATCCCTGGAGCAAGCTGCCTAGCTGAACTACCCAGACCTAGTGTTCTCCAGTCTCAGAGAGAGACTCTGCCTCAAAAAACAAAGTAGAGAGTGATCAAGGACAACACCCAACACCAGCATCAGGTCTCCACATGCACTCACACATACCTGCACACATGTGTGCCTATGTGCATGGATACCACACATAAATGCACATGGGGGAAAGTATTATCAAATCTCTATCTTGGAATAATACTTCACTATTGTGGTAGATTTTTATTTTGATATGCCTTTCATTTAAAAATATACCATGACCTGGTCATGGTGGTGCATGTCTTTAATCCCAGCACTCCAGAGACAGAGGCAGGAGGATCTCTGTGAGTTCAAGACCAGCCTGGTCTACATAATGAGTTCCCAGACAGCTGGAGCTACAGGGAGACCATGTCTCAAAAAAAAAAAAACAAATAAAAATAAAAGTATACCATGAATATCACCATGGAAGAAAATGCTTTGAAATCAAATACGTAGGGCTACCAATTGAAAAAATTATGTTTCCTAATGTTGAAACTGTAAGAGTCTACATACACATTCATCTATAACTGATGAACTGGGGCCACTATTGCTGCCATACTTCTTAGAGGGATCTTCCTACTGAAGATCCCCTTAAGACTTTTTTCTCCTTTGCTGGAATACACTTTGATAAAAAATAAAAATCTGAAGTGATTTTGATTATAAATGATCTTGAAGTTGGAGATTACATTTAAATACCAATAGACACACAGTATAACTTCACCTCAATGAATAACTAATATTTTTTCAGCCAGTGGAAATCTTGTATTTTAAATTTTTTGAGACAAGGTCTCCATGTAGCACCAGCTGGGGATTAAATGTGTAGTCCACCACATCCGGCCTTCATGTTAAAATTTTGAATCCATGTGCATTCTATTGTAATGTCTACAACAGTGAATTATTTTGAAGCTGTTTAGCAAATAGTTGGAACTTCTGGACCAGGTCAATGAGATGGAATATTTGAATTCTAGATAATACCCCAAATTCAGAACATAGACATCTACATCAATGGGATTTAGTCACCAGCGAATCTTCTGAGAAGCCCCCAGCTCAGCCTCTGTGGAATGCACACAAACATCTCATCTATGCTGATACCCTTCATTCACCAAGAAAGAAGACTTAAAAGTTCAAGCCCATTCTCTAGCCATTTATTCCTCAGAGAAGCTGGTCTCTCTCAAGAGCATATGCACCCGCCTACCTCTACATACCAGAGAACCCACTGCCTGGGCCGCCACTGTGCTGCACAGCTTCAAAAGTGCCTTTCACATCCTAATTCTTGAGATTCTATAGAGCCAGACGCTGTCTACCGTGGCTGCCTACATACTACTTCGAAACCTTCCTACCAGCTCCCATCGAAGCAGCAGTGTACCTTCAGATCGCAAATCACTACTGGAGTGTTCAACATCCCATCATTAGCTTTGCATCTCTCTCTTAAAATGCTCCTGGACTTGTGAAAATGTGAATAGCCATCAACAGGAAGCACTTTAATCAGTCGTTAGTCCTTTTTCTTTTAGTAAACACAGTAAGTGAAGACTCATGGATGGGAGTGGGGGCCGACAGCAGTGGGGGTTTCGTGTGGCCAAGGAGGAGTAAGTGGCTGGACAAACTCAGTCCACTGTGGTCTGAGCTGAAACTGACCTCTCCATGCTGGTTGGAAGTTTGTCCACTGCCACCAGAGCATCTCCAGGGATCTGTGTTCTATCACCTGGCATCAGAACCTTCTTCATCTGCTGTAATGGACTGTATGTTCTTAACATTCAACGGCTGTATGTTCTTAACCTTCAGGGGTTAAGTCCTTCTGGAACACTCCATGGGACGGCCCTTGAACATGGTCAGATGGCAGTACTTACAGAGCTGGAGGCCGTTCATAGGCCTCTGGTGTTCCCTAAGGACTTCGTAGGGTAAGTCAGCCCAGATTTAGTGGAACCAAACGACAGATAGCCATGTAGCAAGAGTCACACTAGAGAGGTGTAACAGTATGGTTGGAAAGACCACCTGAGAAGCCTTCAGTGGAGCGAGCCACCAGCAAAGCTGACCTTTGGTGTTTTAGAAGATTACGTTTTGGTGGTGCACAGCCACAACCATGAATCTGTGTGTTGCCAACAGCTGATTTGTTTTATTTTAGCTATTATTTTGATTTTATGTGTGTGTGCACCTGCGTCATGCAGTGCCCATGGAGATCAGAAAAAGGCATCAGAGCCCCTGGGACTGGAGTTACAAATGATTGTTAGGGGCTGGAGAGATAGCCTAGCGGTTAAGAGCACCGACTGCTCTTGCAGAGGACCCGGGTTCGATCCCCAGCACCCACATGGCAGCTAAGAACTGTCTGTAACTCCAATTCCAGGAGAACTCCAGTTCCAGGGGAAACCGAGACCCTCTTCTGACCTCTGAGGCATTGCACGACACGGTGCACAGACCTACATTCAGACAGTACATTCATACACATACGAAAATAAATAAAATTTAAAAAATTAATTAAACAAATGGTTATTAGCTGCCATGAGAGTGCCAGGAATCGAACCTTGGTCCTCTGCAAGAGCAGTCAGAGCTCTTAGCCATCTCTCCACTCCCCCCGACCAGTTGATTTTACACTGCAGTAGCAGAGTTAGGAGATGTGAAAGAGACAGTATGGCTTGCTAAGACTAACATACTTATTACCTAGCACAGTACAAAATAAAATGGCTGACTCTTGGACAAATGGATGTTGATACTACCTCCCTACTTCATTACAAGGCAAAGACACATCCTTGAGTGAGAAACCCACTTGGGTAAGAGGTCTTGAGTTTGCATGGAGTGACCCCCCCAAACAGTAGGACACAGCAGGCAGACAAGCTGCCTCTGCCTCCCACTCGAGAACTCTGTCCGTCAGTATAGTCCATTAGCAGTCCATAGACCTAGAGTATCAGAACAAGAGGATGCTGGGAACAGGAAGACAAGTGGCAGGATCTCAGCTCACAGCCCGGAAACCTGGGGGTTGGGCTGTCCTTTTATGAGCGGCTGTGTGGGCAGCATGGCCTGTGGCTTGGTCTCCTCGTTCTACCTCCTTCTTCCCTGTTTGTCTGGGCCCCTGCTTTCCTCCCTCCTTAACTCTCTCCTGGCCTCCTTTCCTTTCTCTTCCTCTCTTGCTGGCATACCAGGCCTGCCAGTGCCACCCAGTGGCTCTGATAGACATTACTCAGATTTACTGACTGATCTCACGGTTGGGAATGACCGGGGGAATTCAGTGAACACCTAAGATGAGAGATTCCCAAACCAGAAAGCTTGTCAGTCCTCCCCCATCACTCTAAACATTAACATTAGCTTTGAAGGGCATTTACACCTTAGCATGAATGAAAGTACCCAGCCGGGTTTGTCACAAGGGAAGGCACCAAGAAGATCCTCGGCGCAGTGCTCTGAGCAGAAGTTGCTTTTGCTATCGTTAGCAATACTATACTGCAGATTTAAAAATGATGGATCTCATGTTACATGTTTTTACTCAAGGAAGAAGAAAGAGAAAGAAAAAAAATGGATCGTATTCACGTGGCTTCAGGGCTGATTCAGGTGGTCTTTAGATATTGTTCTGCTGGATGTGGTAAAATGTGCCACAGTGGGCACAGCGAGCTCTTTAACACAATCCTGATAAGTTCCAAGTTTTCACATTTTCTCCACAGCTTCGAATGCTCTTGGGAGACTTTAAGCACTTAAAGACCACAGTCTTGAAGCACTCTGTTCAAAACTCTCTGTCCTCTTGTCTACATGGCCCAGAAGTTAAAGTGGCTGAACCCAAGCAGGATTGAATTTGGATTCCAGAACCCAAGCCAGTGCTGGCTGGATGTGAGGGAGGTCATGTAACCCCGGCATGTAACCCCAGCATGTAACCCCAGCATGTAACCCCAGCACTCCAGAGTAGAGGCAAGGGGTCCTAGAGCAAGCTGCCAAGTCAGACCAGCCTCGTCAGCAAGTTCTGGGTTCAACCCCCAGGCCCTGCATCAGTGGATAGGGCAGAAGAAGATGGAGGACAGTCTGTAAATAACTCTGGGGCTCCACATGCATGCACACACATGCTTATACACATATTAACTGGGCCAAGACCTCAGCTGACTCTTCCTCACTGTGGGCCTCCCAGGTGTGTCCACATTTTTGACACTGTGACACAGTGTTGCCATCAAAATTTATCCTGGAGAATTGTGCAATCAAGTAGCAAAAATTATCAAAAACTGTTTATAATGCTTGAAGAAAATATGATTTTTTGTTGGGCTATGTTCATAGTTAGTCTGAGCCCATGAGCACATGGCCATGGGTTGGATGTGCCTCTGTGGACTGCAGGATTGGGGCCTGTGTGACTAATATTGATCATGGAAGGGAAGGGCTAGGTCTACACATGTTCAGTTCATCAGGAGTGCAGTCTAGCTCCCAATCCTCGACTCTGTCTTAGAAGGAGCGGTACTGGTTGCACGTGCCATGCCAGCATTGTAGGATGATAGGAAAAGCCTCATAATCCGATTATAGCCTTATCCAGAGAGCCTCTGCCTCTGCCTCTGCATCTGCCACTGCCTCTGCATCTGCCTCTGCCTCTGCATCTGCATCTGGATCTGCCTCTGCCTCTGCATCTGCCTCTGCCTCTGCCTCTGCACCTGCATCTGCCTCTGCCTCTGCACCTGCATCTGCCTCTGCATCTGCCTCTGCCTCTGCATCTGCATCTGCCTCTGCCTCTGCATCTGCCTCTGCCTCTGCCTCTGCATCTGCATCTGCATCTGCCTCTGCCCCTGCATCTGCCTCTGCCTCTGCCTCTGCCTCTGCATCTGCATCTGCCTCTGCCTCTGCACCTCTGCCTCTGCATCTGCATCTGCATCTACCTCTGCATCTGCCTCTGCCTCTGCACCTGCATCTGCAAACGGGCACTTCAGGTGGCTGCTGCTGTTAGCTCACACTGCCTCACCTTCTAAGGCACTGTAGCGTCCCAGGCGGAGACCGGCCATCGTGAAGGGATGAGACTCCTGGAACCATGATTTTCTCATCTTCCAAGATTAATTTTCTATAGGAGAAATCTGAGTTCTCCAATCCTATTTCCTTAGGCCAGGGAATACTGGGGGCTCTGAATGGCATCATTGCCTTCAGAGGGAATTGGAGAAGAGTTCACTGTCTCCATTAATGACAATGGTAGGGTGAACTTCACTTCTGATAAAAAAAAATCAGTAGTGATGCAAAGATTTCCTTGCTCTGAATCATCTCTCCCATTCTGGCACCCTATGACCTAAAATTATACCATGAGAAATTATTATTTTGGGGTAAGACATTGCCATTCCTTCTGTGGGCCTTTTTCTCTGAAGCGACTGCACTCCCTGGGGCAGTGTTACAGCCTGGCTTTGTTCCTCTGGACATAACATGATCATCCCATCACTACTTGAGATGTCCTTGGCCAGGTAGCCATGGAAACTAATTAATCAGAACAACACACTGTCAGCTATGTCTATGGTAATAGTCATAGAGGTGTTGGCAGCCCTAGGTGGAAGGAAGGAGGGGAGGGTTACTGATCATCATCTGAGATCGCATTGCAGCCCTAACCCCCCCAACAACCCTCCCCCATCTGCAAGTGATTCTGAGACATCTGACCAGAAGTAGGGCTCCATGATGCAGAATTCATGGGCCATGACAGGGGTATCTGGGGTGATCCAGATGTCTGAGGGTCACACATGCTCCTGGTGAAAAGACCATGGTTCAGACACCCATGCCTTGTGAGGAAGCTTAGTAAACTCACTGGTGCATGGAGTTGGACTGTGGTGGGATGCTCATTTGGGTCTGTTCTCAGGGTCCTACCTGGAGTGAACAGACCTCATGTAGACCCCTCAGGAAAATTCACAGGACAGATGGGACTTCTGAGTGGAAAGAGGACCGGATGACAAGCTTAGCCATTCAGAGCTGTCTCTATTAACCACTTGTATTTAAAAGTTGATTATTTTTAAATGTAGTAAACTGTGTAAGCTAAATACATAGTTAATTGAAAATGTAACCATTGAAAACTGCATTCACTGATGGACCGTTAATGGTGAATTCAGCATTTCAAATGATCTAGTGCTTTGGAAAGATGGCAGACCCAGAAAGTTCTGCTGAGTCTCCTGCATTTCTGGTGGAAACCATTGACAGGAATATGGAAGTGGCACAAAACAACAATAGCAGACCCCCCCAGTGCTTGTGACCTTCTGAGCCACGCGTGGGCTTTTCACCAAATGGTCACTTTTTAGCTACAAAATATTTTCAATCTGTTAAGTAAAAATGCCTTAGCTGGGGCTGGAGAGATGGCTCAGCGGTTAGGAGCACCAACTGCTCTTGCAGAGGACCTGGATTTGATTCCCAGCACCTACATGGCAGCTAAGAACTGTCTTTGACTCCAGTTCCAGGGGAATTCGAGGCCCTCTTCTGACTTCCGCGGCATTGTACGACATAGGTGCACCTACCTACATGCAGATAGTACATTCATACACATGAAAAATAATAAATAAAAAATGGCTTAGCTATCAAAGCAGGTAGATCACAGAATGCAAACGTGACTTTCTCTCTAGTGCAAAGCCTATTATTAGCTTTAATCAATTCACTCAATATATCATTGGGCAACTATCCTGTTCCCAGCAGTGCATTCAGCACTTCAAGAATCCATAAACTGTTGAATGTAACTCAGGAGGACTGAGAATACAAACAGCTCCATATGCTGAGATACATGAATAAAACTTAAAATAGGAAAGAAAGCAAGGCATTTTGTTATTCGTGTTGGAATAATCCCCCAGTGTCAGGACATTAGTGGGAGATAGTGTTATAACTTAAGAGGAGCATAATTCTAGGCCTGGGGACATCGGGAGGCCAACTTTTAGCAGGGTTTAAAGAAACAGTGCTATTTAGAGTGGAGAGGACTGAAGAAAAGCCAGCCTAGGTAGAAGTTACTAGACCAGCAAAGCCTGGTGCCAGCAGGGAATCTGACAGGTTCTTCTTTAAAGCATAGGCCATCAGGTGTGTTTCATCAGGAGACAGTCAAGTGTGAGCAATGGACCTTCCATGTTTGCTAATGGAAAAACATTCATAAATGTAGAAGAAATCCAGCCTGCTCTTGTTACTGCCCCATCATTCTGCCCTATCTCTTTACCCTTGCAGGGTGCTGGGGAGGGAGTTGCTATCTGTTATAACTTAAAAAGAATTCAAGTTTGTAAAATGGGACTGGCACAAAATTACACTTTTAATTAGGAGAGAGAGCCTCAGGACCATGGGCAGCTATGGTCTAGACTTAGAAGGAATAGCAACCATGTGGAGGGTGAAAAAGGTTTTGAAGGGAGAGACACTTCAGTTCTCAGAACCTGGGAAAGACATCATATCCAACGTAAACACAGAGGGGCCTTGAAGGGACAGAGAGCCATCTCTTCACATCTGTAAGACAAAGTTTTCAAGGGCATGGGTGGGCAAGTTCCATGGCACATGTACTATCCTGGCTTAGCCTGCATGCCAGGAGTCAGAGCAGGAAGACGAGACATTAGATAAAGTTGTCAGTCAAGGTTGTCCTAGGTCCATGGCTCACTCAGAGTCAGAAGGAGACAAATGAAGATTTCGCAAGAGCGATAAGATTACAGCATATTTGATCAAATCCCTGTTCCAGAGAAAGAGCTGGAGATGAGGGTGGGGACAACAGTCTGGACAAGGAGAGAGGCAGCTAGAGGGTCTGTGTCTAAACAACATGGCCATTGGATCCATGAACTATGGTTACCTGTGCAAGATAAGTCAGCGAGATCAGCCAGCGTTCCACCAGGCAGCACTGATTGGACTCAATGCATTATTAACAAAAAGAGAAAGAAGAGGAGCCAAAAGGGAAAAGGGAAATATTGGGGTCACCTAGGAGAGTGAGAGGAGGGAGCTGGGGTGGATATGATCAACATGCATTGTTCACATGTATGAAACTTTTAAAGAAAAATATATTTTTAAAAGAAATGGTATAATATTTATAATATAAATATAATATTTATATTATAAATATAAAATATTTATAATATTTTAATATTTTAAGTCTCCCTTTAGTCCCAGCTGGCCTGGAGCTCACTATATACACCAGGCTGGCCTTGAACTCACAGAGATCCACCTGCCTCTTCCTCCTGAGTGCTGGGATTAAAGGCGCCACCTTGCCCAGCCCTCATCTGACTTTTATGTAAGTGCCGGGGATTGAACATGGGCCCTCGTGTGTACACAATGAGCACTTTATCAGTTGAGCCATGTCTTCAGCCCACATTAGAAATTTTCCTGATGAAGTGCTAACTGATGGCTCTGCCTTTGATCTTGGTATTTAAAGTCCATTTTCTAGTGCTAATAACATAATACTATAGGTTAATTTATAAAGAAAAGGTATTTAATTTGGCTCACAGGTCTGGTCCAAGGACAAAGAGGCCATAACTGGTGATGGCCTTCTACTTAGTCTCCAGGTCATAACAGGGTGAAAGTAGGGATTCAAGACCCAGATAAACTGGCTTTCATAGCTTATCTAGTCCTATGATCACACATTAATCCATTGGCTGGTTAATGGCATCAGTCTATCAGTCCATTCGTGGACAACCATAATCACTTATTTTTTAAAAAGAATATTTTGTTTTGTATATTATTTGTCTGTGTCAGCATGCATCATGTGTGCTGATGACTATACAGTCCAGAAGAGGGTGCTGGATCCCCTGGAGATGGAGTTGCAGGCAGTTGTGAGCGACCCAGTGCAGGTGCTGGGAACTGAACTCAGGTCCTCTGTTAGAACAAGTGCTCTTAACCTCTGAGCCATCTCTCTAGGCCAACTTTCCTGCAGTCACTTCTTTAATGTCTCACCTTGTAATGTCTCCTAATGGGAATTCAACTTTCAACCAAAAAATCGTTAAATAAACCACATCTAAAGCATAGCAGAGGACTGGAGATATAACATGCCCAAGACCCTGGATTTCCAGTACTACAAGAGCTAAATAAACAAGTAGATAAAACAATAGCAAAACAAACCATAGCCAAGACAGTGTCGTTCTTGAACTGAGGGATGATTCTACAAGCATTTTATCAGAAAGGGCTTCATCAAGAATATGAAATAAGGCTGGACGTCGTGGCTCACACCTTTAATCCCAGCACTCGGGAGGCAGAGGCAGGTGGATCTCTGTGAGTTCGAGGCCAGCCTGGTGTACATAGTGAGTTCCAGGACAGCTGGGGATAGAGGGAGACCCTGTCTTGAAAACCAAAAACCAAAAAAAAAAAAAAAAAAAGAATGCGAAATAAATATTAACTAGAAATACAATACTTACAGTAAGGTGATCATTAGCCTTGAACCTTGGCTCAGAATTAAAATGAACCATCTAAAAATCTCATATCTTTGCTCATTTTTTAATATGTGTATGAGTGTACTGTCTGCATGTAGGTTTGTGCACCCCTGTCGTGCAATGCCTCAGAGGTCAGAAGAGGGTGTCAGATTCCCCTGGATCTGGAGTTAAAGACGGTTCTCAGCCGCCATGTGGGTGCCGGGGATCAAACCCAGGTCCTCTGGAAGAGCAGTTGGCGCTCTTAACCGCAAGGCCATCTCTCCAGCCCAATCTTTGCTCATTTTTAAACTGTAAAACAATTTCCATACATGATTTATCTTGATTTAATCCTCATAAAGTCAAACACATAGTTCTGATTTCCTTCCTGGGTGTGTTCACATTATGGTTCTAATTGTATTTGGCTTGTAATTTTTCTTTCACATGGCAAACCAGAACAATTTTAGTAATGACAGAATGTCAACTAGGAAACACCTCAAACTTAACCTTATAAGGCATATGTCTATTTAAAAGTCTTCACTATGTTTATAGCTATTTAGAAATCCTTTCTTAGTAACTCCTGATACTTGAAAATTTCTTTTTGTTATTAATTTCATACATGCATATAATGTACTTCGATTGTCTCCCCCCCATTCTACTCCATCCAGTCTCTCCTATTCCCCTCACCATCCCCTCCCAGTTTCATGTGTTCTTTTTAAAACAATCTTTTTTTTTTTTTTTTGGTCTTTTCGAGACAGGGTCTCCCTATAGTCCCAGCTGTCCTGGAACTCACTCTGTAGACCAGGCTGGCCTTGAAGTCACAAAGATTGGCCTGCCTCTGCCTCCCAAGTGCCAGGATTAAAGGTGTGTGCCACCACGCCTGGCTAAAACAATCTTTTTTTCACTGTTTTTTTCTTAATTTTTATTGAGCTTTTATATATTACATAAAACATTTTAAAATCAAATTTAGACCTGTTCCCCCATCCATACCCCTCACCAGAATTCATGCATTCTGCCATACATGTTAAGTCCTGTCTTGAATCTTTTTCTCAGTTTTTTTTTTAACTTTTTTTGGTACAGAAGTTTACAGTTTTGGTCAGTTCTTTGAACAAGCCTTTTTCGTGGTTGTTGTTCCCTTTAATTTGTATTACTCCAAAATATGCAAATATATGCATATTTTGAGGTAATACATATGCATGCCTACTCCATACATATATCAAAATTATAAACTCTAGGTTAGTTCCAGAACAAGTTTAGAGTGGAACTCTTCACCAGTGACCCATCTGACAAAGGTTCAACATCCAGAAGTCATTTTTTTTTAAAGTTGAACTTTAGATACACATAGCATCAAAGTAACATAAATGAAACTTATGATACCAAAAGAAGCATTAAAATACAATGACACTTTAACATGGAAATTCCATTTTTTCTCCAACTTGTATTGCTTCAATATATATATATATATACACATATATATAAATATATACATATATAAATACATACATACATACACATATCACCTGAGTTGGAGGATCTTTTCTTTTCTTTTCTCTCTCTTTCTTTCTTTCTTTCTTTCTTTCTTTCTTTCTTTCTTTCTACCAAAAGATGTCATGTTTTCCCCAAGGAAGCGCTTGAAGTTTCCTCCTTGGCAAGCCCAAACAACCACAATCCTGCCCCTGTGCTCCACAGTGGGGTTCCTCCACCATGGTCACCCAAATGAGGTCCAGTAAGCACGTGTCCTGTCTTGATCTTCCTGCACTGGCCCCCATGACATAGCCTGGGTTGTCCAACAATGGCAGTCTACACTCTGAAGAGGCTGAAATCCTGGTAGCTGCTCAGTCCACAAGCTGGATATCTCAGTAGTCCCCATCTGGCATTGAAGGTTTGGAGGATTCTCAAGTTTTATATCTGAAGTACAATTTCTTAGACCCTACTGATTATTTATTTCTGGTTATACTTTCCTTTTGGATGTTTAAGGCCACACAGTTAGCCCAGATTAACCAAGGTGTTTGTTTTCTCAAGGTCAGTTGAGGATCTGGTCCTCAAGGGTCACTCTGTTTTTTGGGGGGGAGCCCCTGGCTCCTTTTGGCTTTTCAATCACCAGTTCCATCCACTCGAGGACACATTTAGGTCCTGCTAGACTAGGCTTCTCTTTTTGAAGCATGAGCAGACTTTCCTCTTTATAGGCTGGACACTGGCTGAAGTCCCATTAGTGGATCTCCAAGACCTCCCTGCACTGGAAGACTGGTGCAGAAGTCACTTGTTTTTATGTTTAGGGGTTTACACTTTTTTCTTTTAATTTTATATCACTCTACAATATGAATATATTCCTTCCACTCATATACATTAATTACCATGTCTGAAAGTAAGTGGTAAGTTAATTCTAGGGCTCACTAAGAGATTCACATGATAACATCAGTTGCTTTCAGACAGAAAGAAACATAATAACATTGCTCAGCTTTTCTTTCAATTGGGGGATATGGTACTAGCATCCACACTAATACAATAAAACAATCTTTTAAACCCAGAGTATCCACTCAGTGCTACACACTGTGCATGGGTGGAGGGCCACCTACTGGAGCATGGGTAGCCTCCCAGGGTCACGTCCCTGAAGAAAACTCACTCCTTACTCCACAGAATTTTGAAGCCATATTTTCTCATTGATAAAGCCACTTCAGATGGAAGGAAGCATTTTAACAAGCATTCTTCCAAATTCTGCCTTTCTTTCTAAAGCGGAAGAGTTGGTTCTCTTTTTCCCATCCAGTTTGTGGGTTTGGCATATCCGTGGGACTTCTTTCTGCCCAGCCCCCTCCACATGCATCGTTACTGTTGCCTCATGTCTCCTTCCTCTAAGTGAAAATGAACCAGTATTTATTCACCTTTCCTTTCCCGGGGGAGGGGGAGATAGCAGAAGCTCAGCAACACCACAGAAGTGACCTGCTGGAGGTCACTTCCTGGGTGATTGCATCATGGAAGGACTGGTCAGCCCCGGTGCAGACAATTTGTCACGAGGGTAGGAATGGAGGTGTTTTGAATTCTAATCCGAATTATGTCAATGAGTCATGGACACTTATTACTGAACTTTCATTCTGGCCATTTATCCCTATAATAACAATCTGGAAACTGTCACTTGCTCCTACTTTGTTGTCATGAGGGTTAGCCAATTTATCAGATTCTTCACAACACGTGTTGGTTCTTTCCAGTGTCTCCAAATTCCTCACATTCTCTGTAAATCTTCTGCTGTAGGTCTGGGTGATCATTGCTCTGAAGAGTAAGGGACTCGGCACTGTCTGGGCTTCCCCAGCTCCTTAGGTGGGGGCCTCTACGCAGGATGTAACAGCCTCCTCAGCAGAGCAGCCATTACATCTTTGAGTTAGCAGAGGAAGAGTCCAGAATGCTCTCTTCAGACAGTGATGGGGTCTGCGCGCTGCAGAGCAACTCCCACTGGACGGGTGCTGCAGGGCATGGAGGCTGTTGAAGACTTGGCTCCTTGCTGAGTTGTTGAAGCACAAAGAACTGCCACACTGTGACTGTCCTTTCTTCTTCATCACATTTTATTTATTCATTGAACACAAATTGATTTCTGCCCATTTGAAAGTTGATTTCAGCATCACTGATTTGTTGTGGACACATTTGCTCTCTTTTGGGGGGGCTTATCTGATTTTTAATTAAATTTTTGAGAATTTCGTACAATATATTTTCCCATATTTAGACCTCCTCCCCATTGGCACCCCTCTTATTCCCCCTCCTCCTGACAGATTTCATGTATTCTGTTATGCATGTTAATGCCTGTCAAGTCAAGTTTGTATCTTCAAATGTCCTTTACCATGTGTTCATCCACTGGAGTCTGGTTAACCTATCTAGTGTCCTTAAAAGAAACAGACTCTCACAGAGTGGGAGGAAACCTTCACTGCAGAAACATCTGACAAAGCATTGATTTCCAGAATATGTAAACTACTCAAAAAACAAAGAAGAAAGAAAACAAGTGACCCACTCAATAGATGGAGCAAAGAGCTGAACAGAGACTTCATAAGCGAGGAATTAGAGATGGCTGAGAAACACCTTAAGAAGTGTTCAACATCACTAATCATTAAGGAAATGCAAATCAAAACCACTTTAAGATATCATCTTACTCCAATAAGACTGGCTAGGATCAAGAAAACAAATGATACCAAGTGCTGGGGAGGTTGTGGGGAAAGGGGAACACTCATCCACTGCTGGTGGGAATGTAAACTC